>JAYMFT010084080.1:0-14209 GCA_038088735.1 Panulirus argus | reverse complement strand
CTGTCTCTTCTTCTGTTGAGGGAGCAGACATTTTCTACCATGGAGACGTTATAGATCCAAATCTCCATCTATGGAGGCTGCCACCATGTTGCGGGAGGGTGACAAAAAAGCCCAGTAAACTGGTTGACGTTAATGATACTCGCTTCTTCGGCCAGCCTACGCTCAACCTTGAACCTACCTCCGAACTCTCGATAACTTAGGCTTCAAAGCTTCAATCAATTTGGATTTCGATGCTTCAGTCAGTTTGGGATTCGAAGTTTCACTCATCTTGGGCTTTAAAGATTCGATCATTTTGGTCGCTTTAGTGGCGTTATATGGTCTTCCTTATATGACCCTCACCTCTCCCAGAGCCCTTCACTCCCACGTCCCTCGCTACCCTGCCCCAACCCCACACACTATGCACAACCCTTCACTTCCCACAACGCGGCCCCACCTTCTTCAAGACCCTACTCTCGGCAATGCCTTTCCCTCCTCGACCTCCAGTGTACTGCAAACCCCTCACTACCCATAACACCCGCCCTTGCACACTTCCCCTCCGCCAAGCCCCCAATTCCCAGCATCCCCACCCCCCGAAGTCCCCTCCCCTTCCTAGACCCCAACACCTGCATGAACCTCCCTTTTCCTAAGCACCCCTCTCCTGGTACTGCTGTCCCTTCGCCCGAGCACCCCACCCGAGGCACGGCACCAACCCTGCCATCAAGACGGACAATAGGAAACAAATGATCCTGAAGAAACAAACTGCTTTTGGTTCCTCCCTCGGATGTTGATGGGACGAGAGCAATGCAAAACTGTATCCCTGAGCGTTCCACAGCCTTAGTTCACTAGTAGACATATCAGGAGGGGAAGAGCATGTACCACAACAGGATCACGGCTGTTGACTCTAAAGTGGATGACTCACTGAGGGAAGAGGAACCTCTGAGACTTTTGGGATGAATACAGTCGAATCCCTTTCAAAATGTGGATACTGGGGACCATTGCGATGTAGAAAGCTTTTCCCTTTTCGCCTTTACAGAGTTGGTATTCACAGAAAGATCCTGCCTCAGAGAAAATTTCAGTATAGCAAAACACTGCTTAAACAATTTCTTATCAGTACGATACCTGTTGTCCCTGAAGAATCACCTGATCACCTAAATACACTATATTATGGTTCTGATTGTGGGATGAGTTCTGCTCACGTATATCTTAGTCTTCTCGTTTGTAGAATCTAAGGAGGTCTACCGCAATGCCTGGAACATTTTCTTCTTTTATATCTTTGGCTGCGATGCTGATGATCTTTCTAAACTCTTGCCTGTGACTTTCTCTGCTCCTCATTGCATACATTGCTTCCTGATGGTCCACTGGGGTAGTCGCTTATGACACGAGTTCTCCTATTCCTATTAGCAGTGGTGTCCCTCAGGGCCTGGTTCTTTCGCCTCGTCTATGATTTTCTTCTTCCTTTACCCACGTCCTCGTACATTTGTTCTGGAGCACTATGATTTTATGGAGGATTACATGTTATCATGACTGGCATGTATTTCTTGCCTATTTTTCTTATTTTCAGCAGAGACAACATAGTCAACTGAAATCCCAGTCGATAGAAAAGGGAAAGTGAACCAACATTGCAGCGTAGGGCAAGGGGGTCAAATTTGGAAGTTAGCCTGGGACAGTTTATAAGTCGGATCGCTTTCAACTCGACTCTGTCAAGTAAGGAAACAGAGCTAGAACCACCTTAAATGTGGGAGCAGTACTCCATACAAGGGCAAATCAGTCCCTTGTATAAACGGAGCAACTGTTCAGAAGAGGTTTCGACATCTAAACAGGACGACCAGTTTCTTAGAGGCAGACTTAGCTGTTTCCGTGTTGTAGAATTTCCATGGCAGTGTGAATGTTACAGTAATTTAGATCCATCAAAGGGGAGAGAAAAGTTTTGAGGAATTTTCTATAGAGATATGGGCAGAAATTGGGTCTTAGAGTCATTAAACTTAACCAGATTTCGTCTTCCCCACTGTCCAAGTATGAGTTTATAGAGAAAGTTGTGACGAGACCAGATGCAGACCAAGTGAGAGAAGAAGGGACAGAACTGAAGGATGTGGATGAATACAGTGTTCAGTCTTCAGCATATGAATGAATTTGGTTATTTGTAAAAGAAAGGAAATCATTTATTAAAGGGAGAAAAGTGTAGGAGAGAGAGCAGAACCTTGAAGGACACCGCTGTTGGTGGAGAAAGGGGTAGAGACTGATTCATCTACCGACACGGAGATGGATCGTTAAGAGAGGAAGGTAGATATGAGGGAGGGGGAGCTTAGAGGTGAGACCCCGATGCCACACCCTGTCAGAATCTATGGATATATCAAGGGCAACTACAGAGGATTCCCCAGAATCTTTCAGGGATGATGACCAGACATTAGTAAGTTAGGAAAGAATATCACCGGTGGATCTCGCCTTACGGAGAGAGAAGACATACTATACACTGTATATTGGTAATATATTATATTACTGGTGTACAGCAGTAGTTCTTCGAAAGATGCAGTATTAAAACAAGAGGCCATACCATGAAATTAATCAAGAAACTTGTTAGAAAGGATGTAAAGTACTTTCACTGTATAGGAGTAATAAAGTGGGTAATATGAAACTGTGAATGCAGAGAGCATACAGAAGCTTAGAGAGTTTTATAATAGTGAGTCAGAGATGGGGCTCCACGAAAGTAAAACTTCTTTGTACAGTACAAATAGGCAATCGCACACGGATGCTGGAGGCACGAGGAGTCAGGCTTGGGGAAAGGTCAGGGTGTGGGAGGTGGTTGGTGGTGGGCAGGTGGCGTGAGGCAGGGTCATGGGGATTATCTCGGGGTCAGGAGTCCCTTGTAAGTGGGAGTATAATGTCAGCAGCAGCAGCAAATTTGCCTTTTTACAAACTTTGAGACCCCTCAATCATCTGTCTTGACCCTTCTATCATCTGTCTTTGAGAATGAAAAGTGCACGAGAAAGACAGATGATAACAGAAGACCTGATGGTCTATTACCAGATTATCGGCTGCAGGACAGTAGTTCCTAATCTGTGTAGGTGGATATAAGAGAATGAAGTAGAGGACAGATGACTTCCCCCTCCTTTGGTACACCATCATCATCCACAACCCGATACAGTTAATTACAATACATTTGCCTCATCAATTTTTATGATATCTGTATTCTGTTAAAAGTGTCCCTGTGGATTGTTACTGACGGCAGAGTCTTAATGTGATGATTTTGACACCTGTTGTAGCAGCTGATTGCATTGTGACCACCTGTTGTATCTGTTGGATTTATTGTGACCACCTGTTGCATGTTGGATTTATTGTGGCCACCTGTTGTATCTCTTGAATATATATTGTAACCACCTGTTGTGTCTACCTTCAGTTCTCGCAGTCTTTCCTCACATGGTTTGTTACGTAAGGAAGGAATTAGCTTAGTTGCTCTTCGCTGCACTGCTTCCCTTGAAGAATATCCTTACCTTGGTAGGGGGCCCTAGATCCCTTCCTCAAGGGGTGTCCTTTATCTTGTGACCCATCAGTTCATAATCGAATTCCTTTTTGAGGTTTCCTGCTTGCAACAGCTGATATTTATTGTTGGTGTCAAATGGGATTTGCCCCCCCCCCTTTTTTTTTTTATAGATCCAATTGCAATCGTAGCCTGTCTTATTTAATTAATATAGCATTGCTGATTTTTGTGTCATATTCTAATTTGAATAATAAATCATTTAGCCCTACATCATTATCATTAATGTGAATGATGAAAAGCTTGGGTCTCAGGACAGACTCCTTGGGGACCTCGCCTGTAACGGTTGACCAACGGTCATGATTTACCATTTATGACGACTCTTCGCCTCCCGTGATGTACCCAGATTTCTATCTGGTTCCCTGTTCTACCAGCAATCCCTAAGGCCTTGACCTTATGCATGAACATATCGTTTCATGTTTCATGTCTCTAACTCTTGGATGGAGACAGTCAGGACCTGGACTCTTATTAGTTATCTATGTTAGTTCTTCTGTCTGTCACGGAATATTCTGGTATCGTGTGTGTGTTTATGTGCTATTTACCGTTGTCTCAGAATTCGTGTCCGGTGTAAAAACAGAATTGGAAAAGTTCAGAGTTGTTGCTGTGCTTTTATCATCCGCAGTGGGTTCCCCATCGTCGTTGACAAAGGCTCCTATCCCACTTCTTATATGTGTTTATTGTTATTGATATATTTATTAAATCTTTTAGGATCTATAGTGCTGTCTCTCGCAATACTAATTTCATACTTTCTCTTGGCTTTTTAGATAATTCGTGTTACCTCTCTTCTAACTGTGTTATATTGCATTGTAAGATTTAGGTTATTGCGTGATCCCCTAAGCTTGTAAAGTTGATCTCTGCACCTTTTAGCTCTTGCAGTATCTGGGTAGTACCATTCAGGCCTATTGTTGATGTTATCGTTTCTGTCGTGCTTCGGAACGAATGTGTCTTGTTGGTGCATAAACTGATGCTCAAACATGTCCATAAATCCTGTGGGCGTGAAGCAACAAGGGCGAGACTAAAGTCTTTAATCAGTCGCGCAACCCATTAAAATACGCCCTGTTAAAGTTAGGGTTGATAATTTTATTTTTTTAAGTGAATTTTGAGATTTACATCGAACCCAGCCATGTTAGGGTCACGTGCATCAAGGGGTTCGCCAACACGAGTATTAGTTACTAAGATCTGGGATGAAGGAAGTAGACTGTGTACATTAGCTTCCTTCGTCGGCTCTACGACGTTTTGATAGAGAAAACTGCCTTCGACAAAGTTGGTAAGTCTGGGATATTCACTTTCTACACATAAAATTGCTCGCTGGTTGCTTTCTGGAGGATTAAGATCCCCCAGAATGATCGAGTTTTTATCCTCTATTGCTGGGTGTAAGCTCTCGTACGTGACTGTGTCAGTACCTGTTGGCTGATTAAGCGTCTGTGTAACGGTGTTTATGTAAAGCTCGGAAAACTGTGCCAGTTTGAATACACGTATTCACCAGCAGCAGATGTTGTTGTCTCAGTTTCAGTGGATGTTTAGCTATTATTTTACGTACAGTGCAGCTCAACTCTCTTGGCCGTCTCAACCTTACAAATAAATAGTTTATCGTGATTTCCATACGAAGCTGGTGGTATGATTTGATGACCCGGCTATTCGTAGACCGACCTAGGTCTGACGAGCTGCCTACACCAGCCCACAAGTCATCGCTGTCCGGGGCCTGGGGAGGCGGAGTCGATCTGACCCCCCCCCCATTCCCCCTCCCAGCGTGATATGTAATACGACCTGACCTGACCCCAATCACCCCTACCGTGTGGTCGATTGGCTGACCACCGGGCTGAGCATAAGATTTTTTCCCCTTGCAAATTTAAGGCAGGTTGATATCTGGTTCGTGCAGGAAAGGGTTTCGACCCGCTATTGCTCAGGTGAATGCCGTCTCTGGTGTACAGTTCCTCGTCTCTTGTGAAGTTTGGCCATAGGTCTGCAGGGCCTGTGTTATCGCCTGTGGACAGGCTCTTCAGTTCTTCATTTACACCTAGTGCTCTGCTTGTGAGGGGGGGGGGGAATGGGCGCTCTGCGGGTGTGGGAGCATTGGGTGTGGGGGGCGGGAGGAGCGGGAACAGGATGGACAGGAAAGGAGGATGGAGGTCCTGGTGGGGGGGGGGGATGTTAGTGAGGGTCCCATGCTCGGTCTCGGTATCTCGTTTGATATTTTGTCCCAGATTACTGCGATGGAAGCAGAACAGGCAGCCTTTGTAAGTTCCGTCTGGTCTCGTTACCATAAAGTCCTTAACCACAGGACTCGCTACATGGGATGTGAGTAGCTAGCGCCTTGGCGATGAACATTTACATAGATTCAAACAGAAAATAAGTAAACGTAAATAAAAGTTAAGGGACACTTATCCGTATACGGTAATTCGCCGTGATGCCTATAGCTGAGCGGTGACTTCACTTGACCTGGGCACAGAGTGTCACGTGTTTAGACTACGAGTTCCCGAGGATTTGGGCACGCTCGCGAGATCCTTGTGTGCGCCATGTCTTTGTGATACACGCACCTGTCTAACTGTCGTAGCAAGAAGACCTGGGCAGAACCTCTTCATGACCTGCTTTGGTTTGTTGTGTGTTAATGAGAAGAAAGAATTATGGTGATCAGTGATGTGACGGTAGTCGGCTGGTCAGGTGAGAAAACTGGCCTGTCGAATCCCTGACACCGCCAGCCAGTGAAGTCGTAAGATATAACGAAAACAGAGGACAAAAAACAATATTAACATCTATGACAACTCGGCTGTGGCAAGTCCACTTCTCATGGAACAAATCCACGCTACTTTTTCTCTCCGAAGTTTCCTTAATTATTGGAATATATTGTATAATGCGAGTGAAGGGGAGTCCAATATGTGAGACCCTTCGTCCCCTGGCACGAGGAATTGTTTCCATTGACTGTTATAAGACATTAAACCTAGCCTATCCCCTCTGACCCAGGAGCCCCTCCCGTCTTCTGTGAGGCCCCCGCAGCGCTCAGGAAGCCGGCCGCGTCCTCTGGGCGGGACCACAGGTCATAAAGTGTAATGATGTTCTGCGTGTGCTCGTGTGTGGGGAGTATTAGAGTTCCCTTATCAGAGAGAACGAAAAAGGAAATGCAAGATCTTTTTTAACCTTGAGCGTAACGTGGTATATATAGAGACGTCGGACCCAGGTGCCCAGCAAGCGGGCGAGTGTTGTGTTTGCCCAACACCGCGATCATGTGGCCTCCATTGTGTGCACTAATCTCATTCAGTCGGGTCGGTATGCGGTTTCAGATGACACCGGAAACACCGCATTTGTATAATGTGAGTGTGTGAGTGTCTTTGTCAAGTGGGTGTTTGTGTGCTGCTGTCTTTGTCGTTCTCTTGTGTGTGTTTTTGTGTAAGTACTTAATTGTACACTAAGGGAGGGAGTGTTACATTCGTTTTGTACTTTAAAGAGGAGAAAGTGTTGCACTCGTGGGGCCCCACGTCCTGTGTGTGTGTGTGTGTGTGTATTAAAGTGTGTTTGTATATATAGATATGAATGTGATGGCGGTAGATAAGCTTGAGTTCATACACGCTTTTGGGGAGATAAGGTTCTGTGTGTGTGTGTGCGCGCGCGTGTGTGTGTGCGTTTATGTGTGTCTGTATGTCTATTGGGCGGGGGAAGTTGGGTTAATGGAGGATTTGGGGGATGCATGACGTCAGCAGGAGCCAATTGGCATGATGGTTGGGGATGAGTGGATTCCGTTGCAATCAGGTCTTGCCCCGGGAGCCGTCCAGACAGCTGAACGCGCCGTTTTCCTCCAGTTTTGTCCGAGGCTCCCAAGGCAGCCGCATCCCCCCGCAGCCGAGGATCCGCCTCGACCGCAGGGAGGGGATCAGGTTGAGGCAGTGGATGATAAGCCACCTGGCTGGCTCAGGTAATGTCATCCGCATCGTCTCTACTTACGCCCTGATACGAGGCAGGTATTTTTATACACCCAGGGGAGAGGGGAGATTGTTGTATATGCCAGGGAGAGAGAGAGAGAGAGAGAGAGAGAGAGAGAGAGAGAGAGAGAGAGAGAGACTGACTCTCGTGTTACGAGACCCGGATTGTGTGATGTGACGAAGGTTGTGTGATGTGTGCACGAGGACCTGGCTGGCCCCTCCGTGCCTCGCTTGACCAGTGCCTCGCTGATCCTTATCATGTGGGATTATACCTGGCCGTAGGGTCTAGGATTCGCGAGGATTGATTATGTGAAGGCTGGCGTCCCGCACAGGCGGATTGGACATTGGTATCTCTGTGGGTTACCTGCATGTCTCTGTTGTGTAAGTCTGTGTGTGTGTGTGTGTGTGTTTACCTATAACACGTCCATGAAGGTATAACTCTCTCTTCTCTCTCTCTCTCTCTCTCTCTCTCTGTTATGCATGCATCTTTATTAGGAAGCCTCTTTATTTGATAACCGTCGATTAGGGTGCTAACGAATCCCTTTCAGGGATTGGACGTTAAGTCGTGTCTTGCATGGAGTCACTGGGATTGGCTGCTGACAGGTCCCTTTTATTGATTGGGCGTTAACTAATCCCCCCGCAGGGAGTCATTCCTAGGGAGACAAGAGAAGGCGAGTTGGGATCTAATGAACGAGGCCATTGTATTGATCGAGTGGTGTGTGTGTGTGTGTGTGTTTATTTATTTTTTTTTCAAGCCACTCCAGATTGTACTGGAAAAAAATGTGGTTTGAATTCTTCTATATTGGTGTGTTATATCATTCTCTGCAGCTATATACTTGATATATTACCTTCGTATATTATATTCCACAATGCTGTAACTTCTAGAATCCCTGCTTTATCTGATTACTTCTTGTATAATATTGCTTTGGGTGAATTTGCTATATCCTTGCGCGCTTAGCTAGATCTTCTTGGATCATGTTCTGCATTGCTATAACATGTTGTACGCTGTATTGCCATATGTAACATTCTTATTTGCTGTGCAGGGCTTTTGGATAGGAGGTGGATGTAAACAGTCTTTACACTAACAATGGGTGGGGGTTGTTTACTGATTATTGATGTTCACTGTGGTTGGGATGACCCAGGCTCGGGGGACGAGGGATCTCTGGTGACAGGAGGTGACGGGGGCGGAAGTGGTGCAGTTGCTTCTTCCCGAACTGTGGAATGAGGTTCAGGTGATGGTTGGAGGGAGGACGAGTGTGATGAACGCCTCTTGCTTAAGTGGCGTGAGAGGAACAGCGTATGGTTTTGCATAGCCTTTTTCTGCGCCCTTATTTTTGATGGACCATGGTTTGCTAGAGCAGCGGCCCTGGGGCTTGTTGGCTGGTTTGGTCAGAGGGCCAGGTCGTTATGCCTGATGGTCGTACCGCCGTGCTCAAGGGTCGTATTGTCCTGCTCAAGAGGTTACTGCAAGGATTAGCCTCGTAGTTTAGGGGCAGTTTTGTCGTATTTGTTTATGTGTTAGCGTAAATCATCTTCCTGGTAACTGTAGTAGTAGTAGTAGTAGTATTAGTAGTAGTAGGAGTATCAGCTATAGTTGTAGTAGTAGAAGTTGTAATAGTAATGAAAACTGCAGTAGTAGTAATAGTAGTAGTGACCTTGCTTATCCCCTGGGGGAAAAAATATGAACCACCCAGGGTTGGGTCGTGATGGAAGGTCAAGGTCAGTCACGGGGAAGCGGTATGAGCGCTGCACGCTGCCGTGATGACGCCCCTGCCGGCCGCACGACTCCCCCAGACTGGTCGATGAGGAGAGCTTTGGCAACGTTTCAAGGGCAGTCATTTCCAACCTACTATACTTATGCCTAACTACATAACAGGGGAAAAAAAAAAATATTTCCCTACATTTCTTTTTAGTATTTTTTTTTTATACTCTTAACAAGAATCAGCGCCATAACCCTAGTGTAGTGAAGATGAGTTTTTCTGACAAGTGTCAGGTTAAAGGCCAGTGAAGTCTAGGGTGTAGTGAAGATGGTTTAGTGTGGTGAAGATGGCTTTTAAACTGGCTTGTAAGGGTCAGGTCAGAGGTCATTGGTGTCGAGGGTGCAGTGGAGATGCGTTTGTTGAGGGTGTAGTGAAGATAAGATGGTCAAGGTGGTTGTGAATATGAGTTTGATAGTGTCTCCCTCCGTAAGGAACATGATGGTGAGTGATAGTGAGAAGGAAGTATTACATTCGTTTTTGCTTAACTCTATATTCTGCTGTAACAAGTTTCGTATCGATGTTACCGTCCTCTTATTTATTTGACTTAGCTTTCATGATTATCAGAAAGCTGTGTGAAAAGCTATATCGTGTTTTAACTTGCCGTGTCCAGCTATGATTTTTTTTTAGTGTTGTTGCTTGTTTTATTTTGATAATGCATGCTACTACAGCAAGCTGTATCCTGCTGTAGCTTACTGTGACTGCCTGTGTACTGTATTATGTGAAGTCCAGGCGATCACTTGTCTCCATAGTTAGCCTAGAGAGAGAAATTTGCTTCATTGCGTTTTCTTTGGGCCTCATTACCCATAGACAATGGAAGGAATTTGTAAATAAGTTTATCTTTTCTACAGTCTTTTATCGTCTACAGTACTTCTGTACTTTTCTACTGTATTTTATTTTGTTGTGTGATGTGTTAGGCGTGGTGGACCAGCAGCCTATCCCAGCAGCGTGAGTCCAGCCCGGGATCTGGGGTTAGAAGACCGCCGAAAACTGCACCGTGTTAAGGATAATTCTAAGACCACATACACTCTAAGTGTGTATGTGGAGCATGTAAACAGTTCTTATTACATCCTTTCAATCGAAGTTTCTCTCTGATATGTCGTCCGGATTTCTTACAGTTTATTAGCAAGAAGTAATGCGTCTGGTTGTGCTGTTAACGAAATAACTGGAATAACTAGAATCTTCAATGTGTCTCTAACGTAACTGCTTACATATCTAGAATTATATGCGTAAGTCTTAAATTAGCTTGGCTCTCGTCTTGATATGCCTAGAAATTTCAGTTAAACAACTTAAAAGTGATCTATTGTGGTGAAGTAATTCGCGATGAATGTGGAATTGTTTGACAGTTCCTGGTTGGTACTTACGTTCCTTTGTATCCAATTCTCGTGTATGCAAATATTTCTAACATGCAAAGTAGTTGGCTGATTTCTGGTAAAGCTAATTCTAGATATATCTATAAAAGAAAATAGCTCAAGGTTGCAGCCTGCTAGGGTCTGGTATAACCAATTTTTGATATAATCAGAAATTTCTTACAACTCCGCGCAGCTGACGAGGAGCCGGTGTTGGTAAGTCTTTCCAAACAACTTCAGCCTGAACTTGAACCTTTCAGCCTGGGAGGATAACTTTACAACGATAGTGAACGATCTCATATGAAAAAGTAGATGAGTTCCATCCCACCTCCTCTCCCCTTCCTTCGCTCGCCGTTGTAAGAGCGAAAATCTTATTATATTTACTTGGGCTGATAAACGTTAGTGGTAGCTATTGCTCTGTGTATTTTGTTGTTTAAAGGATTGATACTAAATATAGGTGGACCAGCGTCTTTTTTTTTTTGTGTGTGTGTATGTATGTGTGTCACGGGATGTTTTGTGTGTATGTGTGTCATTGTTATTTGTAATTTACTCTTTGTGTGTTACGGAGTTTTATACTCGTGCTTTGTGCTCGCGCGCGCGCGCGCGCGTGTGTGTGTGTGTGTGTGTGTGTGTGTGTGTGTGTGTGTGTATGTTTGTGTGTGAGTTTGGCAGGGAGTCTAACCGGGTACCTCTGTCTGTAGCCTGTCTGTGCCCGTGCCAGACTAAAGCTTGGCCCTTCTCCTGTTTACAACATCACTCATTAACAAAAGTTTAGACTGTGAGATCTTAGTATCGTAACTTTATTTTGAGATTCATTTTCTTAATTTTTGATTTTCCTGATGACGGTGGAACCTGTTTGTTGCGCTGACGTCTGCCTTAAGCGCCAGATCTTAAAGTTTAGATCCAAAATTGGTACTGGTGGAACACTAGAGGTATTCCTGTTATGTTTTAGTTGTACCAGTTACCTGATAAACTGACTGGGATTGTAATAATGCCTGCGCTGTAACACTGCATTTCCCGCTATAGGGCCGTCTTTGAATCCCGATATGATTTCAGATATGTTAATGCTCGTATGTTCTTTACTCTCCACCCCCATGTCGTTTATTGTCTTTTGAATAGGGAATGTATCGTAAATAACGTCGAGTTACTGTGGTCCGTGTAGATAATTACCTTGGCTCCCCTCACCTTCATGACCATTTATTTGGGTCTGAATATCCGAGTGCATTGTATATACTATCAAGTTGCCGTTATATCTTGGTTTAACATCCTTTTGGCGGTCGAGGAGTCCATAGAGAGTGTTGTAAGGTGAATCTAATTGGTAGCGTTAGTGCATTTCCGTCCATCAATCAGCTGGATGTATTTTATCCTCCAGTTTGAGTAATTTATCTTGAGGGTAAGGTTTAGTCATTTCATATTCCGTGTGGTTGTTAGAGATGCAGAAATAGATTGTATCGCTATTTTTATAGATACTAGCCGGGGAACCTGGCGCTGCTAGGGAAAAATGGCTTTTATAAGAAAAGCTTTGTGTCAAATTTAAAGACGGCCAGGTTTTGGTACCCTTAGATCTTCGTCTTTGATCTTGAGGTACCTTCATTAAGACTTGGGGCTGCTGGGTCGCCCATTTTGAATGAGTGCAGTGAATTAGCTGTGATGCGAAAGGCTTTTGAAAAGCGGCATTTGATGCCTCTCAAAACTTCTTCCAAGGCTAGCGTGAGGTAGCGTCAAGCCTTACCCGGATCCTGAAGTACCTACCTAACACCCACAATTAGCGTCATTCGATGCAACGGTTCGGCTGTGAGAGATAAATGAACAAACTGTGTAAAGGACGATAGACGTGGGATCGCATGTGCGCCGAGGAAGTGTATAACGAACGTTGGAATCAGTAGGCTGTACGTGTACGAGTCACGCAGATGGTGTGGTGCTGAGGAACATGTCGTAAGGTGAGACGTGCAGGGTGAGCCTAAGGTGAGGATCCCACGCGAGGGGCTTCGTTCAGGACGGCAGTGGGCACGTCCCAGCCCGGCCTTGGTACAACTGGTGACCCCACGACCATCGTCCGTCTGACTTGAGTGCTGGGTTGGGATTGTGTGTGTTGGGAGGCAGCAAGTCAGTCAGGCTTACTTGACGTCCATCCGTATTGATGGCATTGTGAGGGGGAAGGATAGGGTTGTGGTATAGCGAAGGGGTTATCGTGAGTGGGTGTCTACCCACTAGTACTCTAAGGGGGACATCTTGCCTTGGCAAAGTGCTAGCGCGTAGGCTGCGCCCACTGCACGTGGAAGTGTTGGGAGAAGGTAGGAGTTACAAATAAGGGCATAAAGGGAAAGTAATGAAGTGAAGAATAGAGGATGGGAAGCAGGGATAGTGTAGGGGCTCGTATAGAGGGATGGTAAGGCAGAGGATAGTGGTTCTAGAAGTGTTGGGTTTGTTTACGTCTTCCCGTGTTTGTCCTAGGTGTTGAGTGTGGGCTCCTCCCGCGTAAGGGGATAGTGGTTAGGGTGGGTCGTTGTTGTTGTTGATGATGGCTGTATTTACGTCTTATGTGAAGTGGAAAGTTGGGGGGGGGGGCAGTGCAGCTAGAGGGGACGAGAATGCATTTGAAGTGTAAGGGAAGGGCTGGACCAGAAGTGTAGTGTAGTCAACCCTGTTTTGGCTGGTGCAGCACCCAGACCGATTTCATCTCCATCCGTGCATCTCCCATCGTAAGAAAATTATTGATAATGAGAGAGAGGAACGGAGAAACGTCCTGAATATTATTAGAGCATCGCACTGTACTGCAGAACCGTGATGGTTATTTCCGTTGTTTATGGATATGGGAGAAACGAGAAGCAAAACATTTTTGATGTATATGTAGAATAAACAATGCATTCCTAAACCACATTTACTTCATTTTGAATCAGCTTGATTCTGAAACAACAGCAAACCGTCTCGAACCACGAACAAAGCAACGAGGCCGCTGCTGGTTAGCAGCTTGAAGCAGGGAAGAGTGTTCGTGAGTGCCAGGCGCAGGTCATCCCCTAGCGGGGGCGGGTCATCGGCTTGTATGTTAACAGGAGTGGAGAGGAGCCTGCCTGGGGTAAGGTCAACTTCCTGACGAGGTGCATGAGGGTTTACACTGTGGCCGGGCCCCTGACCTGACACCTCCCTCTGTCTTCTTCCTGGTCGCCCAGACTCGAGGACAGCGATGCTTTAGAGGTCCGCCAAAGCAGTTTCTTCTGTCAGAGTAGACAGGATCGCAGAAGCAAGGTGTAAAGGAAGATTATTATCTCCAGAGATCTCTCTTGCTTCGTGCAGCCCAGGTTCGACAGCCCTGGCCCGAAGCCTGCGGGGTACGAACCCACTACTGTCTTGCCCTGATGAGGTTGACAACTGTTGTGCTCGTACACTTGGCCGGTCGTTCTCAGTAGTGAAGGGGACACATGACCTCTCATTGCCTGGGTAGGCACACCAGCAGGGAGGGCATGGTAAACTTCTCTTGCAAAACAGAGGAGGAACGGGCAAGGAATTTTGGTCAAGTTGTATGATTCCTCGGTAACATGGAGGAGTTGTCTAAAACTGGTGTTGTCTTGTGGTAGTTCCCTTGTGCTATACATGGGCCTATCTAGTGTTTATATATATATATATATATATATATATATATATATATATATATATATATATATATGCACACAGCTGTTT
>JAYMFT010084069.1:0-14209 GCA_038088735.1 Panulirus argus | reverse complement strand
ATACGTTCCATATGTCCAAACCATTTCAACACACCCTCTTCTGCTCTCTCAACCACACTCTTTTTATTAGCACACATCTCTCTTACCCATACATTACTTACTCGATCAAACCATCTCAAACCAGATATTTTCCTTAAACCTTTCATTTCCAATACAACCACCATCCTCCAAACAACTCTATCTATAACCCATGCCTCGCGACCATATAACATTGTTGGAACTACTATTCCTTCAAACGAACCCATTCTTGCTCTCCAAGATAATGTTCTCTCCTTCCACACATTTTTCATCACTCCCAGAATCTTGATCGCCTGAGCCAGGTACCAATTCTATAAACCAACCCTTATTGGTGGACAAACTGCTGGGCTAACTGTGGACTGACTAAAGCAATCAGGATTCAAACCTATGCACTCAACCCTGGGCGGCCCATAAATGCATCATGGTCAGAAACGCTAACCTACACGAAGGAGGTCCATGGTGGGCCTAATGCCATGGTCATTATTTTTTTCATCAGCTTGATTCCATAGTAAGGAGAATAGGGGTTGGGGTCCCATCAGCCCAACCTCCCCCATCAAGAAATGTATGCCAAAAGCACATCTTCTCATCAAAGGTCAGCATAGCTGTTCTCAATACAGCTAGTACCTGTAAATTCCAGAATCCAGGACTTAAGGAGGTTAGGGTCTTACAACAAAGCTGAGGTGACCTAGAAGAACCAAAGGGATCTACCCTGGTTGCTTGACCTACCCAGGGACTGCCACTGTCACAAACACTTTGAAAACCCATTAGTTTTAGAACTGGAACCAAAAGATGAACGGGAGAAAAAGGATAATTCAGGTTCAATGATCCTAATCCAGGGACAGGCTATCTGTTACAAATGCCCTTAAATATGAAACTAGATAAGCATAAATTGAGAGTAATGCATTGAGTATGGGGTGAAAAAGAATTACATGAGGTACAGATTCGAGTGAGAAACTTCAGAGGTTGGTGACTTGAGTTTAAGAGTGTGAAAGGAAGATGCTGAGAGTAAATGCAAATTAAAGCAAGGTTATTAGGCTTAGCAGGTTAGTGGGACAGGTTAGTTGGAGGTGTGAGTCTGAAAGTAGAAAGTTTGGAGGAAGTGAAGTGTTTGAGATACCTGGGAATGGACATGGCAGCAAATGGAGTCATGGAAACGGAAGTGAGTCACTGGGTGGGTTAGGAGGCGAAGGTTCTTGAAGCACTGAAGAATGTGTTAAATGAGAGGTGTCATCGGTATGTTTGAAGTTCTATCAGTCCCAACAATGTTGTATGGATTTGAGGAATGGGCTACATATGAAAATGTGCTGAGGTGGGGTGAAAGTGTTAAGAAATGAAATGTTTGAGGACAATAACAATGAGTAACAAATTTTTACTTTTTTTTTGTTCCTAGGTAATAAGTGTTATTTTCTAATTGATTATGTCTAAATTGCACTCAAACTTGGGTGGCCCGTACTGAGTAGCCGATACGGAACTTTCTAGAAGTTTCCAGGGGGGTCTATGGCAGGACTATCTAATCTGTTTATGGATAGGATGGTGAGGGAGTTAAATGCAAGAGTCTTGGAAAGCAGGGTAGGTATGCAGTCTATTGGGGTGAGGTAAGGTGCATCATCTTTATGCCAATGACACAGCACTAATGGCAAATTCAAATGAGAGACTGCAGAAATTGGAACTTGAATTTACGGAGAATGTGTGCAAGAAGGAAGTTGACAGTAAATATGAATAAAACCAAGGATTTTAGGTATAACTATGCAGAGAAAAAGGTTAGATGGCATACGAGTTTGAATGGAGAAAATTTGGAGTAAGTGAAGTGTTCCATATCCCTAGCAGTGGACATGGCAGTAAATGACACCTGAGGTGAATCACAGGGTGGGGGAGGGGGGGGGGAAGGTTCTGGGTCAACTGATGAATGTGTGGAGAGGTTTATCATCTGCATGGGTGGCAAAAATAGATATGTATGAAGATACAGTAATCCCATTGGTGTTCTTTGGGTGCAAGGCATGGGCTTTAGATGAAAATGTAGAAAGAGAGTGAATGTGATGGAAATGAAATGTATGCAGGAAGAGAGTAAATGTGATGGAAGAGAAATGTAAAAGGACAATATGTGGTGTGAGGACAAATGATTGAGTAAATAAATAAAGGGTGAGAGAAATGTGTTGTAATGAGCATGGTTCACACAGATGAAGAGGTTATGTTAAAATGGTTTGGCCATATGAAGAGAATGAATGAGAAGAGGTTGAAAAGAATATAAATGTGTTAGAAGCGGCGGGAATGAAGAGAAGGGGGAGACCAAACTGAATGTGGAAGAATGGACTGAATATGATTGTGTGCTCAGGGCCAAAACATGCAGAAGGTTGAAAGGTATGCATGGGATAGAGTGGATTAGAGCAATGTGGTACACATGGGGCAATGTGCTGTCAATGGACTCAACTACAAAATATGAAGCAGCTAAGGGAAACCACAGAATAGTCTGTGGGGCCTGGTTGTGGATAAGGGCTATGTTTTTGGTGCATTACACATGACAGCTAAAGATTGGATGTGAGTAAATGAGGCAGTTTCTTTGCTCCCATTACTACTTCACTTTCATGGGTAACAGTGAACAACTATGAACGAAAGAAAAATAAGTTTCCACAAATATAAAGATTTAATTTCATCCTATGACTACTGAACTAACACCCACTGAGAAAGATCCCTCTGTTACCAAAGATGCACTTTACACTCTGGAAGTAATCAGTTTGGGACAACCAGACTACTTTTACATGTAAAAATACCTGACCAAATATCTGCATGTAAGATGTAACTGCTACCCCACACTCAATGTATCAAATACCAACACATCATAACACATCAGAAATGAAGGTGGAGATTAAATACTTATTCTTAATTACTTACAACACTAGTTTTTCTGCATAAATACATTACTTCAAACACCATACATATATTATATTCCCTTACATAAACACATCCCACGAGTAAACACACAGCTTCGTATGACTAAATCCTGTAAAGCTCCTCTACAATATCACTAAAAGACACTCTCTAAAGGCATATGTGTCTACATCTTTGCAGTCTACTTATAATATGATGTTAAGCAGGAGCAGAAACAGTACATGACTACAGTATGTCACTCTAGCATTACGAGTTGCAAAATACACAATATTATATACACTGGACACTGTTTTCCACGCAAAGCACAAGTCTAAAAGCAACACAAAAAACCAATTTTATAAACAACCACAATATAACCTACATTAGGTAATTCATGCAGTTTCCAAGAACTCATTACCTATAAAGGCAGAAGACACCAAGCAGTCATATACAATCCAAAAGACCCATCAAATAATAATCTAGTACCTCCTTAGGTTTGAGTGTCACATAACAGAGGGATTCATAAACCGCCTCTTCAGAGGTGGGTCGTCTTCGTGGTAGAAGACCAAAACTTGTGTGCTCGGACACAAAGTGAAGACCATCGTTCCCATTCGATACCATAGTGGACGTGGTGAGGGTCTCCACATTATGGCTGGTTGATAGGGAGTTGCATCAGGAAATCTAATACATTATAAATCACTAGCAAGTAAAGCCATATTACTGATGGGAAGCTGAATAATCCAATGTTCAATCTTATCATAAGCAATTAAACAACAATAAAATTCAAAATCTAGGGGTCCTAATGCTTCCTTGAATTAAATTTCACTGACACCTCAAGAGACAATAGACTGCCTTAATCCTGAGGAGCAACAAGGATGGGAATGGCCAAAAGAAACCAAAATAATGAAAAATTTTGTAAGCATGTATTGTTTTCATAATCATACATGATAACAAGTGAAATACACCATATTCTCAATACATAAAGTACTATGTAAACTGTCATTTTCAAGCTAAAGACAGCACCTTTTATGTCACCTCTTACTATCATTTGGTGGCACACTCCTATATAATAAAGGAAAAACTCTGCATAAATCAGTAGTTAACACTCTACAAACCATGTCTAGCCCCAGTACTAGTCTAAGGTCTTAAAGAATAATGGTACAGTTACCCAATATAAAATACCCCCCTAAAAGATGTTATCACAATGTTATACACTGGCTGGTTCTATGTAATAATAATTATATCCCATAAGGCTACCACTAAAGTGAAATTAATATAATAAAATGTGCCAAATGCAATATTCATATTTGTGAATAATGTTCAAAACCTGAAAACACAGATCCTTCTACAATATTTGCAATGCCTTAAGGTCTAGACTTTGCATGTAGCAGACATGAAAACAATCCAAGTTTGAAAAATTAGTTCAGGATCAACCACTATATCCCACTCTCATCAACCAATTACAGCTTCAGTCCCAGACACCTCACCATAACACTACACCCATACATCATACAACACATTATGAATGGCCTCATTCAACCACAGCTTCCTGCACAAACAATGTTAGTGACAACAGACATCAACAAAGCATTCAACTATGTCCCCTAATATATCCATACACAAAAGATATCTCACAACACCCTCAATAAAAATGACAAAAACTGAATGGATTACTTCACAGCCAAATGCTTAGCAAGACATACACAGACATCCACAGTTCTAAGACTCTCACGCTCTATAGTGGAATCTCTCCAGCCTTCTTCAGTCTCTTTCTCCATGAACTTCTTCCAACCCCAACAAACCACAGAGTAAATATCCTCCCATATGCAGGTGACCTCACAATTACATCACAACACCTCAGCATTACATCACACAATTAGAACACTGGCTTACTCAAATAGAATATCTGCATTCCTATAGAAATCCATCATTCACCATCATCTTCTTTAGCCCTGACAGACATTAAATGAAACCTGCATCATAACATCAACCTGAATGATCTACCACTCTCCGTCAACAAAACTTCAACCATACTAGATGTCACATACATCACGCACAACATTCATTCATCCACATCGCAAATATCAACATAATTCAAAGTCCATAAATCCACTAAATGCTCTCAAATCAAGTAAATGCTTTCAGAACACTCACTGTCACCAGCTTAAGCCAAGAAGTATTCTATTCTAACTAAAGTATCTGCTATATTCTACACTATGTCTCACCTAAATGATTACACACCCTTCAAAAATCAAACATATAAAAACTACAAACCACACAAAACAAAATACTCAGAACAATAACAAAATGCTTTGTAATGCTTATGGACTTTTGTGGTGTAGTGGTTAACATTCCTGACCATGACTCATTCACAGACCAACCAGGGTTGAACCCACAAGTTCAATCCTGGTTGTAGCAGTTGGTCCACAGTAAACCCAGTTGTTCATCCACCCTTACAAGTTGGTCGATAAATTGGATACCTGGCTCAAACTGTGTTTACTGAATTGATAAAATTGTGTCTAAAAGAGTGTGTATTTCAATTTAATGGAGAGGAGGGTGTAGCCCAAGATTAGCAACTTTTTGAGCTCCTGCCACCTAAGAAGAAAAGCTATCCCTCCAAGTGTGCAAGTGAAGTAGACATTGATATCTCTGCTGTCTCTATGCTTTCTACCGCAGCTACATCAGACATCTCATCCATCCCAGAGCTGACTCTGATGCTTTTGGAGGAAGACAGTAAATAATGAACAGTGCACATACAGTACAGTACCCTGAACATAGTGTACATACTAGTAACATATAAGTGAGCTTAATAAAGAACTGTATATAAGTGTTAGAGTAAGTTTAGCACATACTATAGTATAAGTGAAAACTTCTGCTTCTGCATAGCATTTCCACCATCACCTCTAACCCAACCACCATCACCCTGGCCACCTCCACTGCCATGGCCACTTTCACCAACACTTCTAGCCCCACAATCATTAGAGTAATGTATGGATAAATGTACTAGTGTATTGACAACAAATGCTCTGGTTAATAAGTCACAGTTTCAGGATATAAAAACCATTTAAGAGAACTACGCTACAGTATTGGATTAGATTATATTACTGTACATACCAGTCAGTGCATAAACATTTATGAGTACATCACATACACCAATATTTAATGAGTGTCCAACCCATGTGACCAATTTGGATCACCATTAGATGTATCAGGCAATAACTACAATATACCCAATGAAGGTCTGATATATTGAACAACTAAATACAGTAATCCCTTAACTCAATGGACCACGATATAACAGACTTTGGATTTAACAGACTGGGCAAATAATTATACATTAATTAATAATTAAAAAAATGAAAAAATGAAAAAACTTCAAACGCTGCACCATGTGCATTTCATATTGCACTTGCTTTTGGTAGTGTGGGGTGTACTTGATTTGTTTTGGTACTAGGGAGCTTTCACATCAACATGACATGTAGCAGGGTGGCAAGTGACAGGGGGCAAGTGGTAAGAGACACACAATACAGTGATTTCAGACCAAAGTGACAAGTGACATGTGGCAAGTTGTTTCCCTGCTCAGTTCACAAGATGTCATCATTGGATGATGATGCCAATATAATTGCTCTGATTGGTGTTACAATTGGCAGAAGAAAACATAAGAAGAGGTGGTGGGTACATCCATATCTGAAAGACAATGTAGGATTCACAGTGCTTATGTAGTTGCAAGGCTCATCCTTTAAGCTGTAATCTAGTGATGTGTCATACAAACACTTGTAAGTTTCAACAACATGCACAAAGTGTACATTAAATGCCTCATTTTCTAGAGGGGGGGATGCTGTATAACTGTTCATGAAACACGGAGAAACTGTGTACTCTTCCCCATAGACTGCGTGACCGAGGCAGTGTTGTCAACTGTGCCAGGCGAAAACCTGCTAGGAGACTCTTCAGAATCCGCTTCATACACCATAAATCTGCTAGTTTTTTTTTATCTTTAATGTATCTTTAATCATTTTGGTGTGAAAGCTCCATCAAATTTAACAACACCAGACGAGGTGGCATGTTACACGCTGAAGAAAAACGATCCAATCCAATTCTAGAGTGGTATCCAAGTGACATATGGCACATGCAATGTTTCTCGCAACTCCTGCATGAAAGGTTTCTTTTTTTTTTTTTTTTTTTTTTGTTAGGGGTTCGTTTTTACGTGGCATGCCACACGCGACGTGTCACTTTGATGTGAAAGTTCCCTTAGTCTACCTCAAGCTATCGTGCAGTCAAGTCGTGTACAGAGAATTGTGACTTTATCTATTAAATATTTCTGCATTCCTTACAATTCAAAATGGCATCAAGTGATAGAGGAGTTAAAAGATAACGTGTGAACTGTATACTGTATTACTGTAAATTGTATCAAAAAAGTTTACATTCAATTTAACGGGAATTAACGGACTTTCAGCATTAACGGACACCCCCTGCCCCCTATTGGTCCATTAAATTGAGGGATTACTGTATATTGAAAATATTACTTTTTCTGACAGGGTCTGCCACTATTAATCTGATATAGCAAGGATTCACTATATATTTAGAAACATTACACTTTTCATACTACAAAACTACAAATATATGAGGATATCAAGTGGCTGACACATAAAGCCATTCCCCGACATACGTCCAAGTTCCATTCTGACTGACCAGTTGGATCTTGAATTGACATAAGTCAGATATATGTCAGCATGGCATGTAGAATTCGTATACCTGTACAGCATATTTTCATCCTACTCAATTTCTAAAGTGATTATCTCGTTTTTTATCATCCAGCTTTATTTTACAATTCTGTAGTCTCATTTTACCTTCTAGCTACGATTCTTTAGTTCATATTTCATCATTTTAATTTTTGTTATGCAAGTTCTACCATGATTATCTCATTTTTGTTTAGCCAGTTCTATGAACAGACATTTTTTTAAATAACTCTTTGATTTATTAGAAAAAAGATTCCTTGGTTCATTTACCTTTTCGGCAGCTCCTTCATTAACACTTGCTGCTTCACCTGTGACTCAAAAGTTGTGCATACTATATCTTCCTGTAAATCTACTAAACCAACCATGACTTGCTGTGAAGTTCTTGATGTAATCCTTTCCCACTTGATCCTTCAAAGTCTCAAAAAGATTTCTAGCCTTCGCCTGAATTGTTACTAAGCTTGGTGGTACACATTTTTTAATTTGATCTTCCATACACAGCTTAAACAACTTTTCCATTTTGTGGATGGGCCCTTGTCATTGTGTGATTAATATTGTACACTTCATACCTGCCGAACCTTTCACTGATTCACGTATCTTACTGTGTCCTTAAAAATTTGGAAACCACTGAATAGGCCAATTGTACATCACATGCAATCACATAAACTTTTTCTCCTCCTTCATACTGGGTGATTACCTTCATTTTCAATTCTAAATCGAGCATCTTCCTCAGCTTCTTGCCAGATCTATCAACATGTGATGGGTTTTTCCTCTTGCTCGTCATCTTCTTTGGGGTTTAATACAAAAATGGTTTAACCCAGCATAAAAATTCGTTAGATTCACTTGAATAATGTGCACGTACTGAATGGTAACCAAGAACAAGAACTGAGAGAGATGCTGTGGTGTACACAATGCCAGGATATCATCCGACTGTCACTATCACGTGCACGCAGCCGTTAGCACTGGCGCAAGTACGACCAAGTGTAATTCTTACATTTATGTATATTCTTTTTAATTCATATTCTTTTTCCGGTAATATGTACAGATGGTCATTAATCACATGTTACCATAGTCCTACATTACCCTATAATTACATAGAGAAAATTAGGTACACTTGTTAAGAAATTTTTCTACATGTACAAGGTCTGTCGGAAAGTACCTTGTGCAAGCCTTCCTCCTTCTTATTCAATCTTGTTAAAATCATAAAGTCACTTAAATCTTCACATTTATCCACTTATTCTTCAACTTCCTTATACAAAGATATACATCATATGTGTTCCTTCTCATCACTTAGGTCATCCAACAATACACATATTTTCTGCAAAATCACCAAGGATACATGACCTGTATCTTCCCCTCCCTCCCCTCACACACACACACACACACACACACACACACACACACAAAAAAAAAAAAAAAAAAAAAAAAAAGGAGTAGTCCAACATAGCACGGGTAAAAAGTATGCCCAAATCAAGGCCATCACATATGAAAGAAAACAGTTGAAGGGAAAGAAAGTGGAAATTAATCAAGGCACTGCAAGCATTTGTAGACCTGACTCATGAAGAAAGTTATATGAAGAGGGAAAGACAAAAGAAGGAAGAGACTTCCACAGTGTAGCTGTCTGAGGGAAGGAGGAGGTACGATAAAAGCCAATCCTTGAGTTGACCAGCAGGTTAATGGTCATACACTTATAATGATGGTTGTAGTAGCACTAAGGTGAGCAGAATTTTTCCTTTACCATCCTAGTAATTAAGAGACCTCTATCAGCTAGTAATGGTATGATAAGTCAGCTGGATATTCAAACAAAAGTGGGAAAAGTTAAAACATCATCTGAAGTTGGCTTCCATTTCCAAAGAAAACATAAATTGATGTTGGCTGTTAACTATTCTAAAAGTTTAGTCATAAACCAACTGCTTCTTTGTCACTTGGTTTTCAAACACAGTAATCCAAGACTCCCATCCAGGGAAAAATAGGTCCTAAAAAAAATGCATCAGTTCCACTAAATCAGTCAAAACACTAAACATTGGAAAATGACACAATGAATTGCTTACAGCAAAAACTTTAATCACCCACAGGTAGAATCACTGATCCACCAATCTCATTGTACTTAAATATCTCTGAACATCACATGTTCAGTACTGAAAAACTGAATGCAGATGATTTCAGAAATAAACACATCTGGAGGACTTTTACATCCAAAATGAAAACTATGTGTACAAATACACATAATTGTGTTCCCGACATATATGAGACTGATATGTGAATATAACTCAAAAATCTATATATTCTGTGAATTTCTTACCAATGAACATTAATACTCATAACAACTACATTGCTGCAATACAATACACACATACTGCTGCTACAATAATCAATTTCTTCAAATCTGCCAAAAGAAGACATAAGCCTGAATGTGTCACAGGCAAACTACAACTTTAGCCTGGGTGATGCCAGAAAGTTTGCAACTACTCTTCCTGCTTCCCTATACTATTGCTGAAAACGAGAAATACAATAGGTGATTTATATCATACCTTTCCTTTCTTTCTTTATGTTATGCAAGCCTATCTTCCATCTACAGGAATCTAATAAGTAATCAGTATTTCTGCAAAGTGACACTCTGTTTTACTAGAATGAAATAATTTCCCTTAGTCATCTACCATCATCAGCATACTTTCCATACAGTTCTTGCAACTCAGCTATTATCACTAAAATAAGCTGAACATGTCCGTAAACACACATTTCAAGCCATAACACACAAAAGAAGAAAAAAATGTGCTGATTTCTGATGTACTCAATGATGTAATATTCATAAATTGAAACATTACATTCATAATGAAAGAAATGTTATTAACAACAGGTGGAACAGTGATATGCTATTTCACCCATATCAAAAAATAAAATAATTTCCTGGTTTCCAGAGCAAGTATTAATCAGATATTCAGATACAAAAAATGGTTTAGCCTGCAAAGGATGTCTACATACAAGCAGAGTACTTACTTCACCATATCCCTGCAGAGGGTTTCATATATTGCATTATCATACTTTTCGTGCCCTCTCTCCTGAGGAAATCCCCTGAAAAATTTAATCTCATTAATATGTACAAATTTAGTGGGCAAGTGGGATGTAGCTGTATGAGAATGGGTTATGACTATAGGAATGAGGAAGTCAAACTGCTAACGAAACAGAAAGGAGAGATGTATGGACAGTGCCTGTAGTCAAGGAATGCAAGTGATTGGGGGTTGCATAAAAAAAAATAAAAAAAAAGTACAGATGAAAAATAGTGCAAGTGAGAGTGAGAAAGAGTGTAAATGAAGTTCACGGAGGAAAAAGTTTGAAATGAAGTGAAAAGTACGAGGAAAACAAGAGAATAAATGCAAGCAACAGTGAAGGGAGAAGACAGGAAGTACAAACAGGCAAAGAAGAGGTAAATTAGAGATTGATTGAGTATTGTGAAGGACAGGTGAATGTCTCAGTTGATAGTGTGGCAGATATAGTGCCTCTGACATGAAGTGGCATGTGGAGAGAGAGTCCTGCCAAATGGCTGGGTGAAAAGAGGAAAGGTAATGAAAGCCTTGCACACGAAGACGTGTAGCATAGCTGTACAAGTGGATGAGAATGCAGCTCAGTTTCTCAAGAAAAGGGCTGACAGTACTACTGATTGGTTAGTTAAGCCAGTCAACATTTGTATAACCCTAGATGTGGTGAGTGAGTGAATTTATTTGGTAAAATATACATTCTAATTTCACCAAGGATAGCACTTTAAGTATAATCAAACACAGTAATCTCTTGATTTAATGAACTAACAGGGAGAGGGGGTGTCCATTAATGCCGGAAGTCCATTAAAACGAATATAACCATTTTTTGATACAATATACAATATACAGTAATACAATATATAGTTCACACACTTTAACTCCACTATGACTTGATGCCATTTCAAATTGTAAGGACTGCAAAATCTTTTAATAAATAAAGTCACAATTCTCTGTATACACCTGACCACACAATAGCTTGAGGCAGACTGAAACCGAAACAAAGAAAGTATACCCTACACCACCAAAATTAAGTGTGATATAAAATGAACATAGTGCGACATTTGAGATTCTTTTTTTCATTTTTTCAATTATCATTAATAATGTATTATTAGGTGCACAGTCTGTTACATCCAAAATTTGTTATATCAAGGTCTGTTAAATCAAGGGATTGCTGTATAACTATTTCCAGTGTGGTCATAATTATATTTTCAAGGTAAGGAACAATAAAAATATAGTTCAAAAATACAACTTAACTAAATACAAAATGGAATGATTCTGTAATGACTAAATATTAAAGAGCTAAGCACAGTAGTTGCACCAAAGGAGAAGAATTAAAAACTAATTACAAATCAAAAACTAGTTACAAACACATAAGGATCAATAGCAACTAATTCAAGCATGTATAATGACCTTATGTAAAGGCAAGGAAGACAAAAAGGAATGCAAGAACTAGTGGTGTAAGTCTGTTAAGTAAACCTGGTAAGGTGTATGGGAGAGTGCTAACATGTATAGAAAATCTGACTAGGGAGAAGCAGTGTGGCTTCAGAAAAAGTAGAGGATATGTGGACAAGATGTTTGCTTTGAGGATTTTGTGAGAGAAATACTTGAGAAAAAAGTGAACTGTATAAGGAATTCATGGATAAGGAGAATATAACAGGGTTAACATGGAAGCCATTTGGATGGCACAAAGAATATACTGGGTAAAAGGAAAGTTAATATATGTAATAAGAAACTTTTACCAGGAATATAAGGCATGTATGGGAGCAGGATGCCTATGTCCATTATAAGATCACTTTTTCCAACAGAGGTACTTGTAATTCCCTAAATATCTATCTGTACATTACATTGAGAGAGTTTAACACTAGTGGGGCCCTTTCTCCTAAACTTTCCATGCCATCAAGTAGTCTTTCAATCTCTTGTAAACTGCCAGCATTCACTGCCTCAATGGTTAGTTTATTCCAACAATTCACCACCATTACACTAAACCAACCTTTGTCAACTGCAAGCATTCACTGCCTCAATGGTTAGTTTATTCCAAAAATTCACAATTTACCAACCTTACACCAAACCAGTATGTCTTAACACCCTTTCTAACAAGCTTTTTACCCAGTTTTTTACTATGGCCTTTGGTTACTCTGGTATATGTATAAGGGTGGAGAGAAGAGTTAAACGATTTTGTCACTTTAGCACTCAATACGTGAAAGAGAGAGAGAGAATCTGATACTCACTCTACTCCTAAGAGTTGTGCCTTTGGTGTTTTGCTGAGTTTGGACAATGTTCCAAGAACCTATAAGAAAATAACACACACAGTATATGAAAAATAATATATCAACTAGTGAATATAACCCTAATACTATAATTCAATAACGATCTCTTTCTGTCAAACTTTCAAAAATTCAAATCATCTAAAATAAAATTTCCAAAATTTATCATTATATAATTTAAAAGAAGTGCAAAGAGAAAACAACTTGCCTTCCCAAAATCTGCAAATTCAAAGAGCATCTGTGGTTCAAAGAGGTCATCTTTATGAAGACCAAACTTCTTTTCACATGTTTGTAGGAATATTCCAATGTTCTTCATGCATAAAAACTGTGGATAACAATATGACTTCATTAACATTACAAAAAGAGAAACAAGATAAAGATATTTTTATAATTGTCTAACCATAAATTTCTCAATTTAATCTATGCACATCATTACTCATTCATCCAGTTACATACTCACACAAATCCTAAAGGGCAAGTTTTACAAAACTTAAAGATCAAACACCTAGAACCTTCTCCAAACCCTCCAGCACCTTTACATTTATCCAGCACCATCATTATTAAACCTTTCCTGTACATACTCCCTCACTCTACCTACCTTAGCTTAGCTTCTCCTCCCACATCTTTTCTGAAAACTTCTTTCAGTCATTTTCTCATTCTTCCTCTTCACACTTTAACATGAGCAAACTCACTTCTTTCAACTTTTTACTTTTTTCCTATTGTTGCAACCCTCTCAAAATAACTCCCAATTTCCATATCAAACTCTTATAAAATTCATTATGATGAGCAAAGGTAAATATTTTATGGGTATTACTTTGGTTTTTGCTCCTGAGAGCTAGCTGCTTGCGTGCCCCCACCACTCGCTAGACCATGCAATACTCAGCAAACTGTTGCATCACATGATTACTGCAACTCGAGGGTGGGCTGTTTTGATAACCATTTCTTTCCCTACAACCTGAAGCTTTGGAGCTCTCTACCTTCTCATGTCTTTTCCAATAACTATCAACTGGCATATTCTAAAAGTCAATCTTTTCACTTTACCCTAAATTCATAAATACTTCCCATCGTCTCTTCTTTTTCCCTCTACACATCAATTAAGGCCCAGCCTTGATGTGGACTTCTGTCCATGACTGAACCCTTCAACATCAATATATATTTGTTTATTTATTATACTTGATTGCTGTTTCCCACTTCAGCGAGGTAGCGCCACGAAACAAACGAAGAAAGACCCATCCCCCACATACACACATATATACATACATGCACATATATGCACAGTACATACATATACATA
>JAYMFT010084058.1:0-12500 GCA_038088735.1 Panulirus argus | reverse complement strand
TGGCCTCATGTACTTTATTCGAGTGGTTGAACGAACAGGAGGAAGTCGTAATATTATTACAAGGACACTTGTAACTTTGCTTTATCTTATATCCTACTCTTAAATTTGTCCATGTGTTCGTTGGCTAGAAATATTGCTGAAGAAATTGAATAGACGTCAGTGACATTAGTTGTGACTACAGACTACTGTTTGTGGATGACGAGAAGAGAGTTTTACCTAGTCTATTCTCTATGTACCGTTTCTTTACTTTTATTTCTGTGTACACACACGTCAGCCTAAGGCAGGTACCCATTTATGAGACATCGCGGGAGTATGAACAGATGGGTTGGCTGTGGGCCGACTGTGAACCTGGGCGGACCTGTGTGTGCTTAATGGTCAGCAACGCTAACCATTACTATTTTTTTTTTTTTTTTCCAGGAGGAGAGGGATTGCACTTGTTAGGTGCATGTGTTTTTAATTCCCGATTTGTGGTGGATGGGGAGGGAGTTTTACAGTCGTGGGGTCTCATCTTTTGAACTTAATGTATAAAATGATTTTGTTAAACTTTTGTGTGCTGTCCACATAAAGAGTCCCAACTTTCGAGTCCCTCACCGATATACAATAGAATTACTTTCTTACATCTTTTCCAACAAGTTATTTTTTAATTTCAGGTTATGGCCCCTGGCTGTTCTGTCCTTGCATCTCTCGAATAACTGTTCACTGTCTGCGTCAATAGGCTGTTTGTGTCAGGTCACCTCATCCTGTACCATCTTCTGTGGCGGAAACATTTGAGGCCTCAAGGCTTTCCTTATAACTCAGCTTTTGCCATTTTCTCAGTTATTCTCATCCATTCATCCTCCACACTTATACCGTAAAAGTACGTCTTTACATCTTTTATAACAAGGTTCATGGCAAATTTCTTGTTTTGTTCTGTGATTGTTCTAGCCTTAAACATTCTCTTTTCCATGATTGGCAAACATAACTCGGCTCTCTTAATTCTGATACAGTCCGTGTTTGCTCTACTCTGGACTTTCTCAGTTCTTTTGTGCTTTTTTAAGTGCGCTGCCCAAATTTGAGAATCATTCTCTAGTGGTTTCGCAGCATGCTTACTGAATGTATCTTTATCCATTTGCTTGAATAGTATTTTATTTTTTATTTGATATGTTTTTCACATTTGTCGCGGACAAAAGTCCACTTCAAGGCCGGGCCTTAATTGAAATACAGAGGTTGTTGATTAAGAGACATGGGAAAATATTTACGAATTTTGGAGGAATTAAAAAGTCTGCCTTTGAAAATGTGCGGGATCATAGTTATTGGAAAAGACAGGAGAGGGTAGAGAGTTCCAAAGCATCGAGGTTTAGGGAAAGAGTTTTCAAAACGGCCCTCCTCTGAGTTGCAAACGGTCACACAGTAATCATATGACGCAGGAGCTTGACGAATATTGCGTGTCTAGTTAGTGGTGGGGGCACACAAGCAGCCAGCTCTCGGGAGCAAAAACCAAAGTAATACCTATAGTAAAGGGAAAGTGAACCAACACTGCGGCTTGGGGCAAGTGGGTCAAGTTTTGCATTTATCCTGGTAGAGTTAATAAGTCGGATCGCTTTTGACGCAACTCTGTAACTCTGTCGAGAAAGGTTGCAGAGCTAGAATCACCTCATATGCGAGAGCAGTACTCCCTACAAGGACGGATCAATCGTTTCTATAAATGGAGGAACAGTTCGGAAGGAATTTCGACATCTAAACAAGACTCAGTTTTTTAGAGGCAGACTTACCTATTTCGTAATGTGGGGTTTCCAAGATAGAGTGGATGCTATAGTAATACCAGGTATGTTCACTGAGTTAAGAGATGGAATTACAGAACCGTCGAAGGAGAGAGGAAGTTGTGAGGAATTTTCGATAGAGAGATGGATAGAAACTGGGTCTTGGTGGCATTGAACTTCACCAGATTTCGTATACTCCATAGATATCTTGTCCTAGTCTGAGTTTTTTGAGGAAGCTGTGTCGAGACGAGATGCAGAGGGAACGAGAAAGGTAGCGGAATTGAAGAATGTGGAGGAATGCATAGTTGGTAGCGTATGAGTTATTAGTAGAAGAAAGGAAATCGTTGATAAAAGTGAGAAAAGTTGTATGAGACAGGGTAGAACCTTGAGGGACACATCTGTTAATGGAGAAAGGGGGAGAGGCTGATATGTCAACAACCACGGACATAGATCGGCGTGAGAGGAAACTAGATATGAGGGAGGGAAGCCAGAAGAAGGAAGCATAGGGAAGAGACCCCGATGTCACACCCTGTCAAAAGGTTTAGATATTTCAAGGTCAACTACATAGGATTCTCGAAAATCTTTCAGGGATGATTACCACACATAAGTAAGATAGGAAAGACTATCACCAGTGGATCTTGCTTTACGGAAGCCTTACTGATGATCAGAGAGAAAACTGTGAGATTCAAGATGTTTAAGGATATGGAAGTTCAGGAGGGATTCAAAGGATCTGGAAATGGTAGATGTCAAAGCAACAGGACGATAGTTAAAGGGGTTAGAACGGTCATCCTTCTTGGGAATGGGATTTACCAACGCATACTTCCAAGAAGAAGGAAAAGTTTTGGTTTGTGAACAGAAACTGAACAAATGAGAAAGCACTTGTCCTAGTTCAGAGGCACACTTTCCTTACATGTGGATGGATGCCATCAAAACCATAAGTCTTACTTAGTGTCCAGAGAGAGAGAGAGAGAAAAGCTTTCCGGATAGTGCGAAAAGAGAATACGGGAAGGGGCATAGGATTAATAGGAGCGGCATCAGGGGGTGAAGGAATGTTAGAGTCATCCAGGTTTGAGTTAGAGGAGAAACAGCTGTAGTACCGTCAGAACGGAAAAGTGAAGGAAAGATAGAGCGATAGACGTTGTTAGCAATGCTCTTAGCTTAAGACCAGACTTATATGCGGATGAAGATGAGAGGTCATCGCACTGCCTTTGAATAAAGGAACGCTCTGCTTCATAATAGTTTTTGTACTATTATCCTTAAGTGAGACTCAGGCGTTGATGTTGGTGGATGGTAAACGTGATGCAGAAAATGAGCTTTGTGTAGATAGGTCAGTAGACTGACATAGCTGTTGTTGGCAGATATGATAGAATGTGGAGATTTTTATAAATATAATCTAGCCATTTATTGGCATGGTCAGTGTGTGAGTGGTAGTAAAAACCGGGGATGCATTGTGGGGTTACTTCATTTTAGCTGTGGTAGTGAGCATTTAGGTTGATATTGGTGATGGGCTTTGGTGGATATGGTTGTGAAAGGATTGGTCGATGTTCAAGGGTATGTTAGACACACTTCAAAGGGTTACGGTTATAAGGTGTAGCGTACTCTGAAGAAGAGGGTGGTATTAACGGTAATGTTTGTCTTGACACCATCAGCAAGAGCGGTTTGAAGCCGCTTCTTCAGATGTTATCAAGCCACCGTGCCTAATGTGCTCTTGTAAGTAGTCTCCAACATTCCATTTCTTCAAACAACTTTTACAAATGGTCTCTGAGGCTCTTGCCTTCAAGATTTTCGTGTAGATAGTCCTTAGGGCTCTTTACCTAAAGATAAGGCTGTGGGAACTATTTGTCAGGGCAGCTTCAGGGCTAGGCCTTGGATGCCATTTGTAATGGTTGACGTTGGAGGCTTTGGATCTTACTATAGAGCGATTTTGAAAGTAGGGGCTGTGGAGAACAGTTGAAGCCTGTAATAGGGAAGAACAGTCTGAAGGCAGGAGCTCAGATGAGCAGTAGTACTTTAGAACATTTGTTCGGACTGTTAAGAGGGTAGGACTCCAGGGAACGTTTATATGGAAAGCTTTGAAGGCCCCCGGCGTCCATCAGTAGGAAGAGTTGGGTTGGGTTGGGTTGGACTAACTGTTTGGTTACGTGAGCGCGTAAACTGGATACTGGTACTTCACTGGTCTCGATCAGTGGATCGTTTAGGTTCGACAGCCGCTGCATGGCAGAACCTGTACTTTAGAACTATAACTCTGTCTTTTGCTATTTTCTCTCTGGTCCTCAGGATCACAATAGTCTTACCTCCAGACCACTGCCGGTTAAAGTTGTCTTTCCCCTCTTCTGACCATAGAGGTGGTTGGAAGGTTGTGACTTCATCCCGTTGCTGGATACTTTTTTTTTTTTTTTTTTTTTTTTTTTTTTTTTTTTTTTTTACCAAACTTAAGGAAGAACTGATTTATAGTGCGGAACACAGTCGGCTGATGCTTTGGTCTCTTCCTATGTCCGTCCATTCAGCTATATAATGTTATGGTTTTACCGATCTCTCCATTTGTTTTTCCAGTCATAATAATTTTGCTCCGGGAAATAATATTTCTTATTTACAATAAGTACGTTTAGCGCACGTCGGGATGATGTGCACCACAGACAAGAGAGAAACCATACGACTTCATCCCCAGTCCATTCCTGCGTCAGTCAACGTTTTCGTTTCTTCGCTAAAAGCTCCAAGAGTAGCAGGCTTATGAGGGCGACTGAAACGTGTCGAGTTCAGGGCATCCCCGTACGTCATTCCCATTGCTGACTTGTGCCGATCCGCGCCGTCACGTGACGTGGGTTCAGCCCACCGTCGTCAGACGTCAAGTGTGCCTTGTTTTGGTATGTTGCTGAGCCCAGAAAGAAACTGATTTATTGTGAGCTCTTTTTTTTTCCCTTAGCCTGTTTGTTTCCGGCCAATAGCTTGAGAGTTATAGTACACGTCTTTAGCAGAATGTTTTGTCTGCCCTTCTGACTCTTGTGGTTTATGTTACCTGTGACATTAACGTACGTATATATACCACGTGTTCACTAGATTGTAGTCAAGGCTCTGCTGTGTGTGTGTGTGTGTGTGTTTGTGTGTTTGGGTGTGTGTCTTCAGAACTCATCTCTGGGCGCCATAATTTGACTTGACTCCACATACCACCACTGAACCTCACGGCAGGCAAGATCTTGAGGCTAGAAAGAAACTTATCGATTTCAAGAGAAAGGTCAGAGGTAAAGATCGGCGTGTGTGGGGGAAGAAAAAACTGGCTGGTACGCGATAAGTGTGATCGTGTGACGTGCGCTACACATACTGTACAGTACTGCGGTACGTAATTCTTCATTCATGTTTACTTTATTGGCATTGTATTTCAGGGGGCGTTTGAAGTTTTGTCGGCCAACTTGCCTGAATCGCAAAAAAAGTTAATTATTGCTAGTAATGCTGAACGCTGAATGTATAGACTACAAATGAAATTTTATTAATGTGTTAAAGAAAGGAAGTGTTTGGAACTTGATTATTGTCATAGGAATGAAGTACCACACTTGATACTTGATCATTTGGTTAAATAGATAAAGCACTTTGTTTTCACTTCTTAGCCTTCATGCTCCCGTTTTGCTCAGTGCAGAGTCGAATTTCAGTCATTAAACTCGTAATTTGCACGGATGATGATTGTCATTGAATTTGGTCTGTAAAAAAGATCTGTTGGTATTTATACCGCCTCACTTCGATGGCAGAATAGTATGAAACTTCCACTGATTTTTTAGGGGACTTTCTTAGCCGCTTAGGGATGACATATTGCTGAGGTTTAGCTTCAAAAAGTAAAAGTTATATAAGAATAATAATATGATAATAGGAGTAACTCATGCTTAAACAGTTAAGAAAAACCGGCCCATCGTTCGTGTAAGCATAATAGATGTCTCGTTACTTTGCATTTACTCTGGTTGAATTTCATCAGTCATGTATAAGATCATCTTTGGAGTCTGTCTTTTGATAAAGTCCTCCTCGCTGGTTCTGGAACAGAACCCTGCGGCGCGCCAGTGGTGATGTCCGTCCATTTCGAGAAGGCTCCTTTGACGCGCGTCCTCCGATCTCTTCCACAACGATTGTTTTCCCTCCATCAAAGGAGTCTGTCCACGATTTATGTTTGATTATTTCTTAATAGCCTCCCTTGCGGTAGTGTCAGATGCTTTCTAGCAGTGCAGATACAATTCAACCAGACTTTATTGTCTAAAGCAGATCTCACTTTCTCGTAAGTATCTGAGTCACGCCAGACTTGACCTCTTCTCTCTGGAAACATCTTATCTGTCACTGAGGTAATCCCCTGCAAGAAGTCATCATTTGCTTTTTTTCAGTACCTCACAGACCACACTCGTCAGGGAGACCGGTATTTGGTTCAGTTCCTCTTCTCGATCTCTTCTTGTGGTGTTTCCCCTTCCATTCCCTCGACACTTCCTTTCTCCAGCACCATCTTGAATAGTATTTCAAGTGATTTATCGAGTGTAACTGCAAACATCATCAGCACATATGGTTACATTTCATCAGAACCTTGTAGGGGCTCAGGCCCTCAAGTATTGTTATTTCCCGTTCTAGATACCTCTCAGCTGTCCAAGGCCCCCCTCCCCATTCCACCACATTGGTGTTTTGGCTGTAGTGTCTTCCACTGTGAAAACACTTGAACGTAGTCATTCATTTCCCCACGTATGCTTGCATCATCCGTAACAACTCATATCTCAGAATCTCTGAGCCCGATTTGCTGATCATCGACCGACAGTTTATTTTTGATGAATATATGGAAAAGTTTGGGATTTTCTTCTGGCTTCTCCACAACATTCTTGTATTTTTTTTCTTTTCCTCCTTTCATTTATTACTATACTCGTTCCTTCATTTCTTATGTCTTACAGATGTTGGCTGGCTGGAGTGTCGCCTATCACATCTCGAGGCTACTTTGCTTTTTGACATTATTGATTTAACCAATCCTTTATTCTTAATATTTCCTTTGTATTTGAGACTAGAGGTGCCAGTGTTCATATGCCAGCACTGTAAATTTCACAGAACCTTTTCTCACAATACCGTGGATTTTGGCTACAGAACTCCATTTCCCAGTTCCTGTTACAATAGAAATTATTATTTTGTATAGTTTCCAATACCATATCTCATCGATTCTTGTCTCTTCTCTGCTCTTTTTGCATCCTCATGCACCGCATAGTCAAACTTAGCTTTACATGATCATACTCATTACGTGTGTGTGTAGAGTAAAGATCTTGTAAGTCGCTTTCGGAAGGAAACTAGCAAAGCTGGGCTAAGAGCTGTTCGTTGTATATATCGATGGATGCTCAGTTTTTCTCATTGCTTTGAGGCTGCGTGGGGACCGTGTTCCAAGTTTGTTTTGCTGTGGAAAGTCTGAGATATGTCATCAGTTTGTCTTCATTGGTTTATGTATGTTACCGTATACTTTGTGCCACTCCTCGTAAACATGTACCAAGCGGTTTTGAATCATAGATGTTGGTCTTCAGTACTTTCTAAGAAACTGTATAATTCATGACGAAATCTTAGTGCCTTATCTTGTATCTTAAGCAGCATCAGAATACGGGATTTGGAGGGCAGGTGAGTGGAAATGGGAATTAGTTTTATACAGGAAGGGGCTTATTCTGTACGTGCAGTAGTTTGTAACTGTGAGAGGTAACAGAACCTGTACGGTCTTGTCAGGGTTGGTTTGCATGTGCAACCCACGTGTTAACAGTGTTGTATTGAACCCCTTTATGTTAGTGTGTAGCCTAGTAGCACTCGATGCTGAATCCGATTGTCTTCATTTACTCTGTTGCTGGGCTTTACCCTCCATGGTGTCACAGCTGTAGATTTATTAAAGTTTGTGTTCAACTTTCAGTCTGTTTCGTTCCGGCTGAGTGTGGATACCTCCAGTTGTACAACGTAGGTATGGTCCTGGAGTGTGCTGACGGGGACTGCCGTTTGTGTGACGCCATCTTCGGGATTGGTGACCATGCTCTTGCTCGTTACAGGAGTAAGGGTATCTGCTGTTTAGGTTATAAAGACCATTAGTGAAAGGGCGTTTCCATGTGGGACCCTGATTACTAATGGGAATTCTAGTGATGTTGCTGTGATTGTTATTAAGCTAATACGTTCGGTAAGAAAGTTACACATTGACCCTAATAATTTCTGGCATGTCTTGATGTAGCAGTTTATACTGGAAGCTCTTCGCCCGCGTTTTGCTGAAGTATTTGCCAACAAACCTTTGTTTAATTGTGCGATATTCTTCTTGGATTTTGGTGATTCTTTCTTTTCCTGCATCGCCTGAGACTGTAGAGGTGCTGCTTTTACCCCTCCAAAAGCCATATTGATTATGGTTGCAGAGATTGTTGTTTTTAGTTGTCACCTTAATGTAAGGTTAATTATTCTTCCCGCAATTTCCCCCGATATTTCTAAGACGGGTAAGGATCGGCATTTCTTCGACTCAGTGCATGACACTGGTGATTTGATATCATTTCCACCTGGCGTCCCTAGACTGCAGAGGACAGTATTGAAGAGGGAAATAGGTCGGTAGTTCTTTGCGTTGGTATATGGTACGTCTATCGGGTTCTGGCGTCCCTCTCGCGTTGGCTGACTTAAATCTCGTAGTAATTGATGGTTTCCTGTCATTTTGCTCTTCCTTAGGGACATGTTTCTTGTTTGCCTCTGCGAAATAGATGGAAACCTTCTACTACCCCTGGCGTTCACGTCCGTGTCGACGTCCACACTTTGGTTACGTCATAAATCCGTGTTCATCTCTTACCCTGTATATGATGTACGGTCATGCACCCTCATATGCAGATGCATATTGATGAGCGCGTCAGCAATCACCAAAACTGGCTACCCCTGGCTTACATTTCAGGCTTCAAAGGCAAACTTCGTAATCGGAGGCTGCCTATGATTACGGCGGTTGTAACCGGAGATTACTTATGATTACGATGGCTGTCTCTACAGGCCTGGCGTGCCTTTTTCTTTGAGCAAGAGACTTGTCAGAGGATATTCTGCTTGAAATTTTGGTCTGATGCAGAATGGTTTTTCCTCTTCTTCCTCAGCCAGTCTAGATTTTTTTTTTTTTATTATACTAGTAACTGTGCAGGAGGTAATGCGTTTTGGTTTTGCACACAACGCAGAACATGATGTACAGAGCCCATCTCATCATATTCAAGTGTGTAGTTAAGATAATGATTCAAGAATAATGAATGAAAACTTATTTGAAGGAAGTCATACAAGTGAATAACTAATTTAGATTGATAGTTGGTGTCTCGTGGATCCATGCTGGTTAGGGGATTTTCACTTCTTGGGGCCCGTCCTCCCTTATTCTGATATTGCTTGCTGATGGCAGCTGGCATACTCTTTGGTCAGGGAAGCCAGTATCTAGTTAGGCAAGCCAGTATTTAGGGAAGCCATAATCTGGTAAGGCAAACCAGTATCTAGATAGGCAAGGCAACATCTAGTTAGACAGACCACGATTTCGTTAGACAAACCAACATCTAATTAGGCAAGCCATAATCTCGTTAGACGAGCCAACATCTAGTTAGGCAAGCCAGCATTTGTTGAGTGATGGTGGAAGGTTGGTAGAGAGGAGGGTTAACGTTAGCCAGTCACGGTGAAGGGACTGGGACAAGTGGCACCCGCTGGATCGGTACACCTCTTGTTACATAACGTTATCCCTCGTGACAGATAACACTGGCGGACACAAGAAAGGTACACCCATAATGAGTCACTAGGAACGTGAGGATGCTAAGCACAAGGAATTATTGACAACGTTGGTTAACAATGAATTAAGTTGTGAAGTTTACCGCCATAATTATGTATACGTTGTAAGTTAAGAAACAAGAAAATGTATATTTCTATTTAAGACTTTTACTGGTAATTTGTCTTCACGCTTTTGTTCCGGCCGGCGATATTGTTGTACGTATTGGCGGCAGGTGACACGCTGGGTGACGTGGTCTGGAGATATGCTGGAGGTGGTGCGGCCTGTTGCCGCCGCTGGGCTATTGACGTCAATGTGTCTGTCGGAAAATTAGTAAGCTCAGGCACGTTGTTTATTCTGGTTGTGTATCCGTGGGAGGTGGATTGTAACGGTGACTGGCTAGCGAGAGGGGAAACTGTATTGGGTGTGGGTCCAGAGTAGGGCTTTATGATGTTCACTTCGATTAGAACAGTACTGCTAATGTGGTGTCTGCATGATACCTAGTAGTGAGAGGTAAGGATGGTGAAGTAGATACCCTGGTGGTGCAGGTTTTTGGATTGGCCAGTTTATTGTTGGGCAGTTCACGGGTATTTATCCTGTCTGCGGAGTCTGGGTTGTGTCTTATGCCTTACTTCCGCTAACAATGACCACTTGACACAATGATACGTGCAGTTATCTCATTGATGCTTGAGTTGGAACTAGCATGGTGTAACAGTCAGTTTTACTAACATATTAATTGATAGGCGTGTAAAAGAGAGACTTTTGGATGTAAATGTGCTGAAAGGGGCAGCTGATGGGATGTCTTGACTATTTTCTGGAGGCGAGGATGAAGATTTGTAGAGTTTTCGATAAAGAGGAAGCGATATCGGGGAGAAGAGAGGGGTTAGAGTGAGTGAGCTTGGAGAAGAGATTGAGTGCAGAATGGCAAAAGGTGAGAGTAAATGAAATGAGGGGAATGGGTGAGGAATGGGGTGTATTCAGGGAAGCATTGATGGCAAGTGCAAGAGATGCATGTGGCATGCAAAAGATGGGAGATGGGCAGATGAAAGGGTAGTGAGTGGTATGATGAAGTAAAGTTTGTAGTGAAAAACAGAAGAGAGGGGTTTAGGCAGTACGTACAGGGAAGGAGCGCAAATGACTGGTAGATATATAATCGAATGTGGCGAGAGGTCAAGAGGAGGGTGCAGGGATTGAAAAAGAGGGCAATTGAAAATTGGGGTGAGAGAGTATTATTAAACTTAAGGGAGAATGAAAAGATGTTTTCGAAGGAAGTAAATATAATCTGCGACAGACAAGAGAACAAATGGGAACATTGGTGAAGGGGGTAAAAGAGGAAGTGATAATTGATAGTGATGAAGTGAGGAGATTGTTAAATATATTTGATGATAGAGTGGCAAATGTAGGTTGTTTTGTTCGGGGTGGGAAAACCTTGCGTAAGATGAAATGCAGCAAGGCGGCTGGAATGGCTATTCACTGTCTGTATGGATCATGATGAGGTGTCTGAGGATTGGCGAAATGCATTTATAGTGCCATTGTATAAAGGCAAGGGGAATAAAGGTGAGTGTTCAAACTACAGAGGTATAAGTTTATTGACTATACCTGGTAAGTTGTATGGGAGGATATTGATTGAAATGGTGAAGGTATGTACAGGGCATCAGATTGTGGAGGAGCAGTGTGGTTTCAGAAGTGGTAAAGGACGTGTAGGTCAGGTGTTTGCATTGAAGAATATGTGTGAGAAATATTTAGAAAAACAGATGGATTTGTATGTGGCAATTATGGATCTGGAAAAGGCATATGATAGGTTTGATAGAGATGCTTTGTGGAAGGTCTGAAGAATATATGGATTGGAGGTAATCTGCGAGAAGCATTGAGAAGTTTTTATCAAGTGTGTGAGGTGTGTATACGAATAGGAAGAGAGGAGAGTGAATGGTTCTCAGTGAGGTTGGTCTCTGACAGGGGTGTGTGATGTCGCCTTGGTTGTTTAATTTGTTTATGGATAGGATGGTAAGGGAGGTAAATACAAGAGTCTTGGAGAAAGGGGCGAATATGCAGTCTGTAGGGGACGAAAGGGCATGCGACGTGTCAGTTCTTTGCTGATGAAACAGCACTGATGGCTGATCGACTGAGAAACTGCAAAAGTTAGTGACTGATTTTGGAAGAGTGTTTGAAAGGAGAAAGTTGAGATTGAGTGTGAATATATACAAGGTCATTAGGTTCAGCAGGATTGAGGGACAAGTTAGCTAGGATGTAAGTTTGAATATAAAAAAAGAATGGAGGAAGTGAAGTGTTTTAAATATCTGGGAATGGACTTGGCAGCAAATGGAACCATGGAAGCGGAATGAGTCATAGGGTGGGGGAGGGGGCGAAGGTTCTGGGAGCGATGAAGAATGTGTGGAAGACGAGAACATTGTCTTGGAGAGCAAAACCGGATATGTTTGAAGGAATATTAGTTCCAACAATATCATATGGTTGCGAGGCATGGGCTATAGAAAGAGTTAAAAGGAGGGGAGTGGATGTGTTGGAAGTGAGATGTTTAAGGAAAATATGTGGTGTGAGATGGTTTGATAGAGTAAGTAATGGAAAGTTAAGAGAGATATATGGTAATAAAAAGAGTGTGGTTGAGAGAGCAGAAGAGGGTGTGATGAGATGGTTTGAACAAATGGAACAAATGAATGAGGAAAGGTTAACAAAAAAATATATATCTCAGAAGTGGAGGGAACAAGAAGAAGCGGGAGACATAATTGGATGTGGAAGGATGGAGTGAAAGGGATTTTGAGCGGTCGGGGCCTGAACATGCAGTAGGGTGAAAAGCTTGCACGGAAAAGAGTGAAATGGAACGGTATGGTATACCGGGGCCGACGTGCCGTCAATGGGCTGAAACAGGGCATGTGGAACATCTGTGGTAAACCGTGGAAAGGTCTGTGGGGCCTGGATGTGGATTGGGAGCTGTGGTTTCGGTGCATTACACATGACAGCTAGAGACTGAGTGTGAGCGGATGTGGCCTTTCTCCGTCTATTTCTAGCGCTACCTCTCTGAA
>JAYMFT010084047.1:0-14209 GCA_038088735.1 Panulirus argus | reverse complement strand
TTAGCCTGGGACAGTTTATAAGTCGGATTGCTTTCGACTCAACTCTGTTAAGTAAGGAAACAGAGCTAGAACCACCCCAAATGTGGGAGCACTACCCCATACAAGGACGAATCAGTCCCTTGTATAAACGGAGCAGCTGTTCAGAAGAGAAAAAACTACGACATCTAAACAGTACACCCAGCCCACTTAAACCTTGTGCCTTCTCAACAGATTATGGAGACCATAGAGGCTGGGAATCGTCCACCACTGCCCTCTAGTGGCGTGTCTCAAGAACTGAAGGAGTTGATAACATCCTGCTGGGCTCAGAATCCCTCCCTGCGACCAAGCTTTGAGGAAATCCTCGGTGCTCTGGAGTCTGCAGCTGTGCCTGCATCATGGCGAGGAGTCCTTCACAAAGCCAACATTGCCCCCTCACTCTTGTCAGATGTAGCAGCTGCCAGGTGAGGGCGATTCGCTCACAACGTACTTAACTCATTGTTGGATTAATTGCAGGGGAGATGTACTGAGTGAAGCGAGTGGGAGGGTTTGTTTGAGATGCGTAACAAATAAGGGCAGTGATGGTGGGAACTTGGGGAGATATAGATGATGAGAAGAAAGAATGAGGGCTTACATATGAAGTCTGGACAAACTATGGAGGGAGTAGGATCCTGCACCATTATAGTATGATTGTGAGAGTGAACCAGCTGTGAAGGAAGGTGGTCACGTGCCGTGTAAATCTGGGAGAGTAAACCTCTTATGTATAAGGTGTCATGTGTTGTGATTTTAGTGTTGTCAGGGATATTTCATCACCGTGGTGATTCAGGTAGAGGAAAATACTTTTGAACGTTAGCCTTTTGAATTTCGTGTGATGATACTGGAAAACTAATAAATCTACCAATGATCTTATTAGGACAATCATCGGTGTGGTGGAGCAGAGTGTTGAGCTAGTGCGGCGCTCATTGCAGCTTCAGCGAGCTAAGAATAGAAATCAAGAATTTGTAGAGATGAAGAGAGAGCATCATTTTCAGCAGTATGATGCTATGGAAACAGCAGGAGTCACAGTGGCTGCCCCTGCCAGACAACAGCACTCCAGGGAACCTGCAGCTCGTTTTTTATGTATGTACATTGCCTGTGGCTTGATATTTAAATCACTGTTTTCTGTTATATACTTAACATATTTTGCATGTAATCTTAGAAAAGACATTGCAACAGTGCTGTTAAATTATGTATGTGTTAAACAGCACTGGAAGGATATAGTTGCCTTTTTTTTTTGTCATTCTGGTGAATTTTGTTGAAATTGTGTTTATCAGCCTTGACAAAAATGGCTTGGCCTAATGATGATGGATTGAAAGCTGACTAAAAGCATGAAAAGAAAATTGTTTTCAAAAGTAAGTCATGATGGCTTACAGGTCTTCAGTTTCGGAATACTAGTTGTTACCATTTTTATTAGTTCTCATTACCAGCATGGCACTGGGAATATTTGTCTAACATCATGTTTGGTAAGACTGATCCTTATTCCAGCTGGCAGATTATCCAGGTCCCCACGTGAACAGACAACACCCACCCAACGCATCACATCCCCACGTCGACCCTCTGCCAGCAAGCAAACACATCCACAGGAGATAACACTCACCCAAGAGCATGTGGCTGGAAGTCGTGAGCATCATCGCCGGAGGGAGTCCATGCCAAGAGATGACAACCGCCGCCGCTCACCTGACAAGAGATCCAGACCCCCTCGTGGTGATTCCAACAGGCTGGCAGCTGCAAGGGACACCAGGGATAGTAGTATGGATCACCGCAGAGTAAGGAAGGGACGCAGCAAAGAGAAAAGTGGTGAAAGACTTCTTGATAACCACCCTGAGAGCAAAGACCGTCGAAGAGGCAACAGACGTAGTTCAGGGAACAGTAAAGACAGGGACTATAGGGGAAGGGATATAAGACTTAAAAAAGATCGGAGCAGGGAAAGTGATCTGAGGTTAAGTCAGAAACAGAAGAGAGATACTGATACTGACAGGGCTCGAGACCACTGGAAGTGGGATGATGAGCGGGGCTATAGCCGAGGACGACAACCACCTAGACAGGTTTTCGAACGAAGAAATGTAAATAAGAAAGATAGATATATACGTGACAGAAGGTCCACCAGTTTGGAGAGTCACAGAGACAATGTGCATCGCCGATCCAGCAGCAGAGATCACCAGTCTAGCAGTAATGAACGACGCTTCAGTAGCACTGATCGACATTCAGAACTTCGAAGAGAGATTCGCCGGGGAAAGTTCTACAATAGAGAAAAGGGGTCTTCTAGGGAGCAGAGAGGACATGGGGACCGACGCAGTGATAATCATGAACGGTTAACTGACAGTAGGGATAGTCTAGGTGAAAGTCCTGATGAGTCCTGGACCAGCCTTGAGCGAAGTAGTTCAACGGGTTCCAACAATATTTTAGATGACCCCGATGATCCTCGCTTACTAAGGAGGGATCACAGGAGATATTCCTCAAGTCCAAGACGGCGTTCTCGAGAACGACGGTATTCTCCTGCAGTTATACACCCTGAACACCATCACTACTTGTCAGATCATCAGCATAACCCTGATTATCACTGTAGTCCTGAGAGATGGCGGTCTTCACGGAGTCCGCAACGACGCTCTAGGATGCGAACTCCTGAATCTCGTCGAACGGAATCTGGGTCACGTTTGGGACCCATGGTAACATCAGAGCAGCTGATGAGCCAAAAGCAGCGGTTGCGCCCTGTGAGGCCAGCTGCACTCTCTGACCTCTCACACATCCCTGAGAATTCCTTGAATGATATCTCCATCATTCTGAAGACTGCCATCACTAAACGTCGTGATGCCTTTGATGAGGGACTCAGCGGTCGAGACTCTTTCCGCTCAGAGGATGTGGACTGGTCAGATTGGCACTGAGTTGGTGGGCTTAGGAACAAGTGAAAGTTCTCAGGTCATGTTCTGTCTTCCCCATGATTGCATGTTTCTTGTGATATGACGTCAGTAATTAAGAGTATCGTTGCTGATGTTCAGTTAAGATCATGGTACTGATTGACTCATTTATGTCAAATACATCACTTTGTGATGTTTGGAATTAGTTCAAAGTAAAATGAAAAGTTTTACAGAAGCCATGAGAATGATTTTTTCCCCTATAATGATGGGCACAATATTTTCTATAGGAGTTGCCAAGCTAGTGTTTCCAGTAGCTGGCATTAAAGCTATATGAGATAGATTAGATGATATTTGATTAAGAACCTATGTATTAAGTGACAGGGATTGTCACTATGCAGAGGCCTTCACAGTCCAAGGCTGCATGCCTGACTCTGCTTTGTAAGGATATGTTAACAAAATTGCTTTCACAGCCAAGTCTCTTCTGTTTGTTGATTGGTCTAATGATAGATGGAAAAGTTTTAATTTTGTATCTCACTAATCAGTCTCATTTGTAATAAATGTATGGAAACTCTGATATGATAGACAATAGTTATAGTATGTAAGGTATGATTCAGACTCGAGGTATTAAGACTTACCAACCAACAGTGATTGTCTTTCCTGTACCTCTCGTGGTTTTATCAGCCTCTTGCACACATCAACCTGGATATGGCAGTTTTATATCAATATTTTGTTTAATGTAAGCTATATTTATTATGATGTAAACAAGTAATTCAGAACTAAAGATTAGATCCTCATTAACAAAGTTATGGCTCAAGATCATAGTCCTCAGTTTATCTAAACTGATTTTGCTCTTAATGAAGAGAGAAATGTATTTTTTTGACTTCTTATGGGGTCATCAAAATGTGCCAGAACTTTACATCTTGAGCAAATGTCTGATGTAGCCATCTGGTACCCTGGTGCTGGAAGTCCGTGACAAGTTAACATTGCTTCCACTAGTGCTTCCAAGATGACCCAGGACCAAGTGATTTATGGCACACGTTGATAGGGATGAATTCCTTGGAAACAGTTGTATCCGTTGGTATTGTTGGTATGGGAACATGAACTTTTTAAGGAATCTGGCAGTAGTACTGTAATTAGGTGGTAAATTTAAATTGCTGAATCTCAAATACTGTGCATAAGTATTGTTCCAACGTGATGTGTTTATCAGTGGATTGCTGTGTAATGTTACTTGAGTACAAAGCTGGGACTGAAGAGAAGCTCGAGTGTACTTGCTGGGTTTATTTTGATCTTCAAAGTGAAACTTTAGCAGTGTAATAATTTTTTTTTTAATTTGTCTACTTTTGAAAACAAATGATATGGTTATGTGAAACAGTTATTTTCAACCCTCTGCATATTTTTTTCTTGTAATGTAAGAAATAAATGCACTTATGAATATGACATTTGTAATACCTCTTGATACTGATATTCTGCATCAGTGAGAGGGTTCAGCTGCTTCACATTGTGTGGTTTATATCTATGGGAAGTGAGCACTGCCTATGCTGACCTGTCCGTCAAACACATACTGATCCAGTCTTGTTTTGGAAATATACTAATTTCTTGCGCACACTACAGTTTTAATAAATTCTTACTTTAAAAATTAGATCCTCATCCAAATACATTAGTCTGTTTAGAACTTTTGAGTTAGTAAAATCTCAGCTCACTTTATAAGGAAGGTAATTATAGCTGTCTCATTTGGGTGCCATTGTAGTTTGCAACTTTTTGCAATTTTCCAACTCCAGAAGCTCCATGACTTTATTTGTAAACAGACTGAACTTTATTGTTCATTATTTCTTCCCCCATTTCAACAGTTTCTCAATCATCAGTTTGTATGCACAACTGGTTTTAGCATTCAATTTTTCCCTAGATCTTATTTGTTAAGTTGTCTCATGGTGTCTTTCCTCTTCATTGCTAATCTTTATATTATTATTTTTACTTTATGTGTACCTTTCATGAGCCAATTCATTGTGGTATCTTCCATACTTTATGATGTTTCTCTTTTGTTTATTCTTGCATGTCTTGTTATCTCTAGTATGCATTTACGTAATTTGTCTGAAATTCATATATCTTCACAGTATTGATAGAACGTACGCATTACTGTGTATCCACCTAACCATCCATCATCTGTACTTTGAACCCTTTCGCAGTTCATATTCATTAGGAACTTAGGGATTTCTTTGTAGTTACCTCATCATTATTATTACATGAACTACCCATCCGGGTAGTATTTATAATATAATTGACTTTCCCCAACAATAACCAGTGCTTGGGTTTGGAAATTTCATTTCTTTCTTGTGTAGGCACAGACCAGGAATCTGAGCTCTGCCACAGTCCATTATTTGATCTGCTTTAAATTTGCTAAGCACAAGACAATACATGGCTCAAGGTTTACTGATGTTGAAGCTTAGGCTCAAGTTGTTTAAGTGTTTAACACTCACCTCTACCTTAGCATACATTTTGCATTTGGGATGTAAAACAAAGAAGAATTTTAATTCCAATAGATAAATTCATCCGTAATTTATATAATGTATGGACGTTGTATACTATGTTTGGAAAATATAACTCTGCAAGTTATGATTTGGATTAGCTGTCAGGTTTCCTTGGCAATATAGATACTCCTAATATAGGAAAATCCATAATTCTGCAGCATTTTTTCCCCATGTTTAATGGATTTGAGACATTAGTGTGTAGGCACAACCCTTGATAGCAGCACCCTCTAATTTGTGGGTTGATTTTTTTTTTCCAGACACCAGCCACTGCTAGGTGGTCATAAGATCCTAGCTAGTGCTAGGGAGCTACAGGAGTAACCAGGAACATTAGGCAATCCAACTGAATTTAAAGGCAGCAGCAATCTAAATCATCAGACCATCCCATCCTACAAATAACAAGTTGCAATGATAGTTTTCAGGGATAAACAACTGGAGCAATCTGAATCATCATGACATTCTACAGATTTAACAAGTTTTCTATGATAGATGATAACACATGGCACCAGCAGAAGCAGTCTGAATCATCAGGCTGTGCTACTAATTTAACAAAAATTGTGGTAAGTCTTAGAAAATCATCATGATAGTTAAGTATCATTAGTTCTCCAAGAATGGGTGGCTCTTTTGACAAGAAGATTATCAAAGTTCAGTATTGGAATATGATTTTTCAGTAATTTTTATCAATAGAAACATTAGACTTGAGAATTTAGTGGATGAGGTGGTATATGTTTATTTACATACATATACAGATGTTTGTTTAATATGTTAACATAGTATGATGTGTTCGTTAGTGGCAGGATAGACTTTTTGAAACTATTCACCCATCATGTGAAAACATAATTATATAATGTAATGCATAAGTGCAATAGACCCCCTTCTAGTAGAAACCACTCCGTAACTAACCACCAACCCAAAGAAGAAATATAAAGCTGACCCCTTCCTTACACATCATTCACATTTTGAACCCTACTTTTAAAGCTACATGAACATGAATTTCTCAGTGTCAGTGATAAAAAGGCATTCAACAGAGCACCTGTATAGCATGTGCTTAACAACCTGTACATGAAGAATCCATTGTCAAATGGGACACTTACAGTCTGCTACTTACAGATAATTATGTATGATTTGGTAAAGTAAATGTAATTATAAAAATGTACTGCTTTCAACTTATATTATAAGGTACACAGCACCAGTATGTGAGATCCAGTTATAGACAATATTTTTTTTTATACTTGATCACCGACTCCTGCATTAGCGAAGTAGCGTCAGGAACAGATGAAGAAAGGCCACATCCGCTCAATCCATCCTTTAGCTCTCATGTGTAATACACTGAAACCACAACTCCCTATGCACAACCAGGATCCACAGACCCTTCCATGGTTTACAATATATGAATATGTAGTTGTAAATTGTCTAAACACAAAGTCACATTAATATACATCATTCAAAAACACAACAATCCTACAACCATAGAGAGGATTGAAATCCAACCAAAGCTTGAAAATTATGTACAGATAATTAAATGTTATTTAGATTCACATCATTTATTCAACTTTAGGTCTAACGTCAGCATTTGTCAAACTTCTTTTCTTAAAAGAACATATTAAGTTTTTCCAAGGTTACAGTGACCCACCCAAGAATAAAACTGCTTATTTATAATAAGTATTTATCATAATCACAAAACTAGGGTATCTAAAAAGCCAAGGGTTGCTTAATACCATATAGTAGAAGAAAACAATTCAGGCTTAATAGCACTTTCAAAATATACATTGCTGTGGAAAAGCTTACAAGCCTTATCATTAGATCAACAATTTTTGACAGATGTGAAGGTTTAGGTGTCTTCATGACTGCAATAAATAGGCTTCAAGTTCACACTCCCCAACATAATCTATTACCCATACAATATACCACACTACTCCATATGAATTCCTATGAATTTCCACAGCTGATAAAATTAAAGTTCTAAAGTATACTTTGAACACTTACCAGCATCAACTCACCCATGAAAAAGAGAAAATTGAATAAGGGAGCACAACTTGAGAAAATGAAAACAATTTAGCTCCACATGACTTTTAGCTTTAGATACCCAGTGACTTTGATGTGTATTATTAGTGTAGTGTTCTGAGAATATGATGACACCTGTGGAACATGATTTGGAGCATTTTATTGAATGAAGCTCAATAAGGCTATATTAGTGACAGTATTGTATATCATGAAAATGTGGAACTGACTGATTTTGAAAATAGGTAAAGCCCTTGTTAAAATAAAGAATCAACAAAACCAATGAGAACCTTACCTAGCAGTGGAAATGTACAGTAGAAATATACCAACATTAAACTAATCTGATGCTGGGAAAAGCACGGCTGTTCAGTCTGTGGCTGGTATATTTCAAGTTGTGTATGGAACATTAAGATAAATCTCAACTGCTAGGGAGGTTAAGTTAGATTTTCGCAGGTTCTCTTGAGTTTTCACAAATGTATATCCTGCTCAGTAATGCCAGAGTTATACATTCTGATGAAAATGGTACTGTAGTTTTAATATAGAGGGTGGGATATCATGTGTTGCAGCTACCACATACCTTCTATATGATGAAGTTTAAAGTATATAAAGATCAGAATGTTGAAGGAAGAGGGAAAGACGAACGTAGGAAGAGATTCCACACCTTTTTTCGAGGAAAAGAGTTATTATAATGGTTCATCCTCAAGGGGCAGGTCTCCACACAGAAACTGTGGGAAGCAGTAGCCAGCAGCCTCAGGTCCAAGTTATGGGGGCGGGGACACATGCAGACAGTTCACAAGAACAATGGCCAAAATAATTCCTGAGGAACAGAGAGAGAGAGAAAGAGAAGCAATATCGCTGTTCAGTGTTAAAAAAATTATTTGTTCACTTAATTTTTCGTCTGGACAGGTATTCACGGACAGCATTCTCTCCTCAGCACAAGTGCTCTTTTGTTACGTATCCCTCGGTTCACTCCTCTCCCCGTTTTTTTCTGTCATTCTACTCCATTGTTTCTTTTTTCCCCTGTTCTCAATTATCTCTTTTCTGCCTTCCCTTTCAGTCACCCCCGGCCTGTCTCTCCCCCATCGTATCTCCCGTCCTAGTCATCACTGCCCTGTCTCTTCCTCCGTGGGCCTCCCTAACCTTGTCTCTCCTCTTGAAGCCTCCCAAACACTGTCTCTTCCTCCAAACCACTCTGGACTTGGCCTCTCCCCTCCGACCCTTCCCGTTCCCGTCTCTTCCGTCCTGACCTGTCTCGCCCTATCTCTACCCTCCTTGCCTCCCCCCACCCTAACCAACCCTCGACCTGTCACTCCTCCCCAATCCAACCTCACCCGGTCTCTTCTCCTTACCTCCACATCCTGTGTATGTGCTCCTAGCCACCCTTGCCCCTTCTCTCCCATCCCAGCCGTCCTCCCCCCGTCTCTCCTGTCCCAGCTGCTCTCCAGGCCACTGGACCCCGGCAACAGAATCCCCACCACCACCGCCTCCGGCAGAGTTGCCACAAGTTTAGCTAACAAAAATTTCTCCAACACGGCCTCGGCGCGAGATTGAAAACGGCGCTTTAACTTTAATTGGCAGTTTTCGGCAGTTTTGCCGGGGCTTCTCTGCAACGCTTCCAGACGTATGGAAAATCTGGAAACATCTTACTCCCGGAACGAGACGGATTAGAATCTATATGTAAATGTTTTCTAATTCCATGCAAAGCAAGGAGCGGGTAACTATCAAATTCATCCTGCAAGGGTTTCCCTTTATATCGAATCGAGTACTCGGAAATGCTTCTGGAAGTCGTCCGTTATAAATGGATACCTTTGGAAGCCTTCTGATACATATGGAATCAAAGACTGTGCTGGATTATAATAATATGGTGTTAATTGGAAACAAGTCTATGGCTGGAACGTATCTTTACTTCTTTGGTACAGAGGTCAGAGAAGCAAAAGACTAATATTCGAAGGATTTGTTGTGGACTTAAAAGAGGGTTAACTGCTCTCCGATAAGTAAGAATTAGCGTTAGATCCTTATGATAAAGTACGATTCAGTCTTCGAGCAAATGTGTTTAGCAGGTCTTGTTTTGGTCTTACTTGCTGATCGATAACTAAGTTATTATTTCAAAGACCCAAGGGTCATGCCGTTATACTTAAGGTTCGTACCGTCGTGCTCAAGGGCTGTGCCGTCGTGCTCAAGTAGTAGTTTATTAAGGCCATAGATTATTCTAACTGTTATGGCATGGGGGGGGGGAGGATAATACCATTCCACAAACAAAGTTTGAAAGGAAAAATGTCCTCAGGTAACTTTAATGCTGGTCGTCTTGTTTGTCTTACTGGTTGGGTCTAGCCCGACTCGCACACACGTAAGAACCAACCAACATCGCCTTTGGTTAGACCGGGCAGAGCTGTTTAAACCACAACATTCCCATTCTCAGCGAACCACTGAATCAGTTATCTAATCTTCAAAAACAAAAATATTCACCATCATTAACAGCTATCTCCCTCTTTTTCCCGACTAAATGGGGTCCCACAAGAACCTATATATTTCCCGCAAAATAGCCAGACAAAAAATAAAATCGGGTTGCGCCCCCACCCACTGCCGCGCCCATTCCCTCCCATTCCAACTTATGCTGACATGTTGGCAATAACGCAGGCCCTATGACCCCATCCGCAACCTTGCCCCAGTCACTGGCTTCGGCTCCAGCTCATTTATATCGATTACTCTCGTCCGGATACTCACTTGCGCTTTGGTTGTGCTTTCCCAGTGTGGAGGTTCGGATGAGGATTTGTCTTGACAGTGGTCGCTATTACATCTTGTTATTTTAGTGACAAATCATGATACATTCAACGATATGATCGCGATTGTTTTAATTTTCTTATATAACTGGATGACTGGTACAAGAAAATACAGTTGAGATAAAGAACGGGAGCTTAAGTGTTGACCGTAAAGGCCAGAATCTGGTGGTGGCAACGTCTGACCGTTGCTAGTAACGGGCGTATTTGTATGTTTTACCCAAACATTACCATTGTTGAAATGGTCTTGGCCTGTGACGCTTACTCGAAAATACTTATCATGGTAGTATTTTATATCCCCAGTCGTGTGCCTTACTGAGCCATGTTAACACGAGTCTGACCGCGTTAGGTCATTTCTCATGTCATTCTTTTACCAACAATTTTGTGGGGTCAGGGGGTCAGATGGATGACCGGTAATTGCCCAAACTCGAACGGGAGTTTGGTGTCAGCCCGCCCTTCTTGCCGCTGATAGTGTCCGACGCTGTTCTAGCTCCTGCTACACACACCGCTGACTGATTCAACAGAGAAAAATGACCACAAAAATGTCCGAAGCCTTTTCCCCCCTTCCCTGTCTGGCCACACTGCTGGCCTGGGTCTTCCCTCTGTCATTCCTCCCACCCCAACAGTTCCCCCCCTCTTCAGGGTATTCAGAATTCTTTCCCCCTCCCTCTGTCTACTGATCCTCTATCCTCCAATTTTCACTCGTCAATCAATCTCCATCTCCCCTCTGCCCCCTCTCCTGTTAGCCTCATTTTTCACTCCCAGCCTTCTCCTCGGAGCGCCTCCTCCCAAGCCTTCGTCAGCATCCAGATGCCAGGATTTCTTTCCAGCATTTTTTTTTTTTCTCTCTTATCTTTCGCAGTGTAGCTAAGCGTATTCATTATACGCACGTATGTATTCGATCTGTTCTTATCACAATTCCAGCGGTTCCTCTCGATTATCTTCAAACCATAATCATTCTAGCAACAACCACATGAACATATCTGTGTAATCAAATCTCGCCGGTACATAATGAGCTGTGAATGATTTTTATTTGAAAAATGCAGGTTTTAGGTAATTAGAAACAAAATCGTATCTGACCTGACCACTCAGTTTGATGCCAGACTCGACCAGTATCATAGGCTTAGGCTGGCACTACTAGAAATCTGGAGACCATACACTGACACATCCCAATTTTCACCACCATTATGTAGACTGTACTCGCACATCCATGTCATTCCTTCCCTACGCTCTGCTGATCATACCAAGTCTCCACTGCCGCTACCTAGTGCTCATTCAGCACTCTTCGCCGCCTGAGAATATGTCCACGTAGCCAATTTTGTCCGATCAACGACTGACCAACCCAACTCTTCGCATTTATTAATGTGTTAAAGATGTCATAGCTGCCATCAAGGAGTCTGACGCTCTAGTATACCCCATGATATATATATATATATATATATATATATATATATATATATATATATCCTTCCATGAGTACGAACGTGTAGTGTAAATCTAAACACTTCGATTGACCTCCCATAATGTGCACTTCTTTTGTTTTGTCGTGATTTACAGGCATGAATGAAATTATGGGATAAGGGGAGAAATTTCGACAATATTTGATTGGAGTTAATAGTTTTTTTTTTAGGCAGTCTAATGATAAGACTGACTGATTTATTATTTATCATCTTACATTATTACCTATTTTAATTCTGGCACAAATGTTCGTGATTTAAGTCATGAAGATTTTGGTTGTGAGTGGATAAATCTGGCGATTTGTCGTGCCTTAAAAGAAAAATACTCGGTAATTGATTGCAATATTTTGGCATATAATTCCAACGTCTATTTGTGCTCTGTGTGCCATTCATCGATTGAGTTACTTCATAGATCCCAGCAATTTTCTTGTAGCAAGAGAAATCACAAGCCCGCTCTGTTACGTTGAGCTACAATTCTCGGTAAGGTAGGACCATTTGGATAATATATGAGTAACCTTTCGTATTATATGCTAGAAAAGGTAACTTTGTGAGTAAATAACAAGGTAAAGTTGCAGTATAGGGACCCCATAAAAATAACTCATTGGATTTGGATGAAAAGCGCATCAATGTAATCTTTTTTATAGATTTATTTAGGCCACGGGAGAATGATTTGTTGCCCATTTTCACCGTGACATATCAGGGGCGTATTGACCTGACAAATTCAGATAAAAGCGAATGAAGTAATCAACAGAACTCAATAAAACCTTATGTACGGGCCGAAATATAATTCAGTATTTAGTTATTTGTTCGAAATATAAAATTATCATCTTCACCCACATTGGTTGCATGCGGCTGTTGTGGAAGCAAACACACGCTTGCGAACACAGAACACTGAATTAAATTCCCATCAACTTAATTCAAATGACATCAGAACATTTGCGGTTTTGTTTTTCGATGACCGTCGAAAATATCGTAAATTTTGGTTGCTAAAGGAAGTTGGGTTGTTTAGTTTCCTGGAAGCTCACATTTTCCCACATCATCATGTCTTCTTTCCGTCATTATCTGTCATCGTAGCGTAAAGTATAATGATACAGATCACATTTCCTCGTTCTTAATTACTGCTCAGTATCGCGAGTTCATTACCATGGATTTCTTCCAAATCTGTGTTGTTTCTGTGGTGCCCCTAAACTGAAATTTATTTTACTAGAAATACATGAACTGCCTAATTTTACCTCAATTGTATGATTTGCAAGGAGCCCAGTGATATGAATTATATTCAAATCCATGTTATTTCTGTGGTGCCCTTAAACTGTAACATATTTATCAAAAATGTTTGTTGAACCAATAATTTATCTTTTAATTAAGCTTAGATGGTTTTAAAACGCCTGGTTACGTCCATGGATTTCGACCGGTTGTACTTTAAACGTCTTTGCTTATGTTATCCTGAAACATATGATGCATGTCCTGCCAGCGCCATTCGGGGAAAGAAGGCCCGTCTTTGTCGTTCCTTCTAGAACCATTGCATTGCTTGTTTGTGGACCACTATCGCAGCCATGTTGATAAAGTCATGGAGGTGGATATGTTTGTTGACACTTATTTCGCCGAAGGTTTCGTCAAGTGTATTTCCCAATCGAACTGTGATGCCAGCTTTCCAATTTCCTAGTACCTTCAATTTTTATTTCTGTTATGCATGTTTTCAGTTTTTGAGAAGATTTTGTGGTTTTATATTAACAATGAAGATATTGGTAAGGAGAATTGTAAACCACGCATTATTCGAAAGTTTCTTATTATCTGGCGTTATGTGGGCATACCCTGGCGACACTTGAACACTGTTTTAAGCGTACGTACACTTTCTTTATTTTTAGCAACACTCGCTACACATCTCTTATACCTTTTTACAGTCTCCACTGTACAAGTCAGAGGTGGAACTTATTCAGGTTTTCAGTCACCAATCCTCAGAACAAAAAGAACAGCTCCACAGAAACTCATGTGGCCTAAGGCAGTGGCTCTAGCAAAAATCACTGAAAGGCTATAGACTTACTGTCTCTAATCATGTCAGGTTTTCCTTTTTGTTTTTGTTTTATTCTTCACCTCCGGCTTATTCCACGTACTGAAACACCGGAGAGAATTCCACGTTTCGTATTTATATGTCGTTCCGGTGGTTAGAAGAACAAGGACCAGGGAGGGAATGCCTGCCTATAACGAGCCGTGTGGCTCACATAACTCCGGCTCATGTGCAGCCTTGTGGAAGCACTTGGGAAATATCGTAATATTGAAGTGCGCCATAAGCCTGACCCGTCCACCACTGGAAAGTATTGGAGTCTTCACTGATGTGTGTCTGATCCTGCTGGTCTGTACGACACTGCTCTTGTCTCTCTCTTTGTCTCTCTCCTCCTGTGCCTCTGTTGCCACTGTATATATATTTTTTCATTAATACTTTTTAGCTTCCCGGATGCTATAGGCCCCCTCGAATTTAGCTGAGGTGGCACCCTATCTCTTTCTTTCATATATATATATATATATATATATATATATATATATATATATATATATAGTATTAAGAAATAATATAATAATAGGAC
>JAYMFT010084046.1:0-28528 GCA_038088735.1 Panulirus argus | reverse complement strand
CGCGGGAAACGGCGATAAAATATAATAAATAAAATAATAAATATATATATATATATATATATATATATATATATATATATATATATATATAATCTTTTTTATACGTATTCGCCTTTTTCTGTGTTAGCGAGATAGCATTTTTTTTCTTTTCTAAACATATTTGCCATTTTCCGCATTAGCAAGGTAGTGTTAAGAACAGAGGACTGAGCCTTAGAAAGAATAGGGGATAGGGGAGAAAGAATACTTCCCATGTATTCCCTGCATGTCGTAAAAGGTGACGGTGTGTGTGTGTGTGTGTGTGTGTGGGTGAGTGTGTTGTGTGTGTGTGTGTGTGTGAAAAGTGTCTTTCTTCATCTCTTTCTAGGTACTCCCTTGGGGGGGGAAAAAAAAAAAAAAAAAATAATAATAATAATAAAATAAAATCATCCCTGGAGATAGGGGCAAAAGAATACCACCCACATATTCCCTGCATGTCGTAGAAGATGACTAATGGGTGGATGTAGGTAGCTGGAAATCCTCCCAGTATCACTTTCCAAAAGTGGGAACAGAGCATGGAGCTAAGTGAGGAATTTTCCCTCTAAGGTTGTGTAATCTGTTTTTGACACTACCTCGCTCATGCAAGAATTGGCGAGCATGTATGGAAAAAAACAAAAATTATAATAAAAATAAAAAATAAAACCAAAAAAATAATAACAATTACTTGAGCTTGTTCTCTTTGAAAATCCTTCATTTTCTATCTATCAGTATTTCTTAGGTAGAAACAGACAAACAGGAAAAATCACATACTAGACTGAACCAATTAGCGATAATAAATAAAGAAATCAGTATGATGGAACAATATGAGTGCTCCATCGAGTCAATTCAATTGCCAGCATGTGAAATCAAAGTTAATATGACTGCAGTATCAAGCTTATAATTTTAAAGAAGGCATATATTTTCTTTATTTGCAAAAACCGATGATTCAGAATGCATCTATGTTCAACACAATATAAGTTTTGTAAAAATTCATCTATGGCCACTAGAATGAAATATGGACATCTTCAGTATGTTTATAACATATCAACAAAATTTCAGTTCAAAGCACACAAATGTAAAAGGTACTATGTTAAGTAATACCACAGTTAAAATATAAATAATTTCAAGTTCTCTTTCAACTGTCCACAATTAACATTATTGCCTCTCCTTTAATGATGCATCTGTACCTGCTGAGCTCGTAACAGAGGTTACTGTTATGGGAAAGGAAACATACACTGTATCCCCTCCCTGTCTCTTTTTTCCAATCCATGTTTTAACCTATCCAATTCTGAGACCATCTGGACAAGGGACCTTGCTCTGGCTCACATTCATATTTCATTTCACCCAAATTCATTGCAAATACAGTATTCATGAGTCAAATCATTCCTTTCACCAAAGAAGTGCAACAAATGCTAGTCCTCTTCAAATGAAAAGCCTTTCTGGTGTCTGGATAACTGTGTCTGGTGGGTAGTAAAGGCACACCACAAATTTTCTGGCACCCTTGGTTCCAAAACCTTGCCAGTTTAACCGTTTTGCCTGACCAACTGTGGTCACGTAATAATAATTCATTCACACACCTCCAACCCACTAATTATACACCTCCATGGACTGCTAGAGACTTAAATTAAACAAATATCATATGTAAATTAAATATATGAAATAAAGGTACCTGTACATTAGTACAAATGATTCAAGTTTATTAATACCTGTGCAAGGTACTTCTTTGTCTTCTGTTGTTAATGTTTTCCTAGATGTGCATCACCATAATGCAGTTTCATCTGCATTGTACACCTGCTCAGGACTGAGGTGCTCATCAGCAAATTTACCCAGTACTCTTTAGCTCCTTCCTCCTTTGTGGTTTGCAGACCGCTTATCTCTACACACTTTTTGCATGGATATTCCATGACTCTTCTTGAATCTTTGAAGCAATCCTTCACAATAATCACGTTCATGTTCTAATTTAATTTCTTTATGGAACAACAGAGCCTGGTCCATTATCATGCTACCTGACAAGTCCACTCCATCATTCCGACACTGTCGAAACCATTCCATCATCACTCGATCATACTCAGTACTCTAACCATCTTTCATAGTTTTCCTAATGCTCATTTGCTTATTGGAATCACTGTCTATATAAAATTTCAATATTTTGTCCCTTTGCTTCTTTATATCATAAACAGTTGATGAACCAACACCACAGATGCCACAAAGCTTATAAACCAAAACACCACAGTCCAGTTTTTACAACAGTTCAACTTTCTCTTGGATCGATATGGACTAATGTTTAAGTTTGACACCACCAGTGACACTCACATCTCTCTTAGAAGCCATAGCTTGGGTTAAATTTAAGTAAAATAAGCTAAGAATCTTACAAAATAGAGGTATCACCACTAACAAGTGCAGTGTAAACAATCCAAGTGAGCACGCACTACACACAACTCATCTGTGGCTGCCCAATAAACTAGTCTGGCGGCAGTGAAAATTTTAAGTTCCGTCTCGTAATTTGTCAATATTGAACTAGGTGCCAGACCATCAGTGCTGTACCTGTAGTTGGTAAGCAGCCAATAACTGAGGGAGGTAATATCACCAATACTACCTGTCTGGGTATCGGGGAGGGTTAGTGACATCTGCTTAGTGAGCCAGCAGTTTAGTGGTTGTCAAGTTACAATCCTCTGACCTTAGTAGCCATCTGTTCTTTCTGCCTCACTAACATGTAGACTACTGGCATTCTATCCAGAAACATACAATCTCTCCTTGTCATACAAGTGTGTAACACTTGACAACACTAACTCACACAGCTCATTTTTCATAACTCTAGATTTTCCTGCGGTGAGCACTATGCACTAGCCCTGACTTTTGGCAAAATGGCAAGAAGAGTAGATAGAGGTAGTAGGTAGGAACATTTAGGTTGGAGCATTAAGTGAAAATATTAGGTAGCAGTAGTAGGTAGGAGCATTAAAGAGTAGTCATAAGGAACATCAAGTAAGAGCCTCTGCAATCACTGCACAAGACTTGCCCTCTGCCAGTGGCCTGATAAGGGTGAGGTATTAAAGGCTAAGAAGCAGCACTGGAGTTCTTTAGTTATGGAGACTGATGCCGTGGCCATCCCTCTGAGGGAGTACCAACTGGAACAGGTGTCAAGAGATATAGATAGGTAGATAGGACCAACTGGAACAGGTGTCAAGAGATAAAGATAGATAGATAGGACCAACTGGAACAGGTGTCAAGAGATATAGATAGATAGATAGGATAACTGTCTCTCTTGCAACAATCATACTAACTTTCCTTTGTTTTCCCCTTCTAATAACATTCTAACTCTTAATCTCCTTATGACAGAATAACCCTTTTCTCTGGCTTAACCTTGGATGACTACCATGTCTACACCCCCCATTCACATCTCTCATTAATCCTATGGCCCTCCCTATAATCCCTCTCTCTGTATACTCCAAAACATACCTCGCTCTCTGGACACTAGCATGGCATATGGGTAGGACATCATCATCCTCATGTTTTGAAGGAATTTTGATAAAAACCAATAACATGCACTTTTCCTTCATCTTGAGGCATGTAAGTACATTCAAAACAAGGGTGACTGTTTTAACCTTTCTAACCAACATCCTGTTGCTCTGAACCTAATAATCTCTAAAGTTTCCAAAATGTATCTCATCTCATATTTCTTTTAACATCTTGAATATTACAAATTTCTATCCAGTCATCAACAAACCCAATGCAAAGCAACATCCATCTGCAATGTCCTTTCCCATTTCAATAATGTGAGTCATCCTTTCTGAGAAACTTTTGAGAATCCTAAATTGAAATCTTTGAAGTACCGAAAGCTTGTGATTGGTGTGGCATTAGGAACTTAATCTCCAAGCTCCCCTATTTTGGTTCTCCTGCACCCTGTTTCCTCATATTTCTCTCTATAATTGTCAATGGATCAACCCCTCCCTTCCCTATCAACAGTGTTATGTCTCTGGGTTCTGTCCTATCTCCTAAGATGCACCTCAACAAATTTCTTTCTTCCTCTGCTCTCATGTGCAGATAATTCAACACTGCCTTCCTCTACCTCCTACAAATCTAGTCCAACTTCGCTTGATTGTTTTTAATTTTACCTGATCATGACTGCCTCTTTCAGCTTAGTTTTACACAAGATTCCCTAAAGATCAGCTGCTACCTTGCTAAGGTTAATACAGCACCTTTCGAAGACAATTTCTTTACTAATTCTAAGGTTAATACAGCACTTCTCAAAACATAATCTCTGATGGCTCTGTAATTCCACTAATTAACACAATAAACTACTTGGTATCACTGTAACATCTAACCTAACCAGTAAAATTCCCATTATACAAATAGACAAGTTTGCCTACAAGAAACTGGAATTCCTGTTCAGGAGCAAAAAATTATTGTCCAAACTAGCACCACAATCATACAAAATACTGACTTGTCCTAATATGGAGTCCTGTATCAACTAACCTGTAAAATTCCCATTATACAAACAGATAAGTCTGCCTACAAGAAACTGGAATTCCTGTTCAGGAGCAAAAAATTATTCTCCAAACTAGCCCTACAATCATACAAAGTACTGACTTGTCTAAATATGGAGTACTGCTCTCACATCTAGGGAGGTTCTCACTGTACATACATACTTAGGACTAAATTTAAAGCAAGCAACAAAACTCTATAACCTGACCACTGAACTTAAACCCTACAACACAGAGTTGGTTCTTTCCTCCTTGTGTAGATATTACTTTGGTCTGTGTCTCAAGAACTGGATAGTTATGTACCCTAACCATTAGCTTGACCACAGAATATTTAGCAAGCTCCTATATAACATGATTACTGTTTGGCTGTTGGCAAGTCCAGGATAAGCCAGAGTGAAGACCATTTCTTTCTCTAAACCACTAAGCTTTGTGACCCTGTACCTTTTCAAATCAAACCTGCCCTTTTCAAAAAATGTAAGTTTTCTCCTTCGATAACCAAGTTTCTTATTCTTTTTTTCTCTTACCTCTACAGTTCCATCATTTTAGACCTTTATAATATTTCAAATAAACCTTGGTCTTAAAGAGGACTAGACTTTTAACCATGTGACAAGGGCCTAGAAGATTTCATTTTAAATTCATTTAAGGCCAACAATAATACATCTGCAGATTTTCCGTTACTCCATGGACAACTTTGATTGAAGATTACACAAAAATGAACTCTTTTTAGCAATATGGTTGACAAAATCCAGGCTGTGGAAATAAGCTGTTTGAAAAGGGCATGTGGTGTGACTAGATGGATTGAAGAAAGAGATGAAAGGGCGTATGAGAGATGTGCTACTGCAAGGAATGTAAAGGGAAAGAATTGTGGAGTGGTGGAATGGGTGAAACATAATACTTTGAGGTGGTTTGGGCACATGGAAAGAATGCAAGACGAAGTTTACATGAAGCATGTATGATAGTACAATTATAGGGGTTGGTGTGAGTGGAAGACCACCTTCGACATGGGCAAATAGGGTGGAGGAATACTGGAGGAAGAGAAACAGAGGAAGACTGCGTGGAATGGTATATGCGAGGGAGGCATGTAAGGACTGGGATAAGTGGAGACTCTTTAGCCATGGCCACCCCTCGATGGGAGTTCCCAGAGGGAACAGGCATTAGAGATATAGATAGATAGATAGATATAACTATGCACAACAAAATTTTTATAAACACAAATTCATGGCCACTTGAATGTCACATGCACATCATCAATATGAAAGTAACAGTATTCCAATGATTCATTTTGAACAACAATTGTAAGAGGAGTTCATTATATAAGACAGGAAATAATAGTTAAACATATTTTTGTTAAAATTCATTAATGGCCACAAAACATCAAACATATATCTCCATTAAGCTGGGAGCAAATGTACATAATTTTAATTCAATAAAAAGTTAATCACAAATGGAGTTGATCACCATACCCACATTCAGTATGAACACTCACATACACAAAATGATATTTGAAGTACAAGGCAATACAGCTGAGTGGAAGGCATACAGTCATCTGACATGACTGAAATGTCAAATCATTGTACCTAATGTAATTAAACAAAATAATTTCATTTTATGTTGAAGGCTCCAGTCATGGAGAAAAGTCCACATCAAGGCCTGGCCCTAATTGAAATATAGAGAGAATTAAGAAACAGAAAAAGAAAAGAAGGGAAAGTATTTAAAAATTTTTGAGAAAGTGAAAGACATGTCTTTTCAAATGTGCCAGGTCATAGCTATTGGGAAAGACATGGGAAGGTAGACAGTTCCAAAGCTTTGACATGTAGGGAAAGAAGCAGTTATCAAAACGGCACACCCTTGAGTTGCCAATGGCCACACAATAATCATGTGACGCAGCATTTCATTATTCGTCAATTTATTTCAGGCAAAGAGGCTAGAAAAAGGGAGTTGAAGAAAAACAAGAAACAGCGGCAGATGGTTCGAGCAGCTGTCCTTAAAGGGAAAGACCCATCACAAATTATCATGGAACTAGAAAAAATTGACAACATGGGTATGTATGAATATTTCTGCTGTCTTCATTGTAAAGAAGTAGTAAAGGTAGGTTGAAATAATGTAATTGTTTGTAGCTGTCCTTATATACCTCTAGTTATAATTAGGAATTATTTCCATAAATTTACATTTTATGGAATTATAAGTGAGATTTAATTCATAATCATTTAAGGATGGTTGATTATATATTTTTTTTCTTTTTTTATATATCATTACCAAAGCCTTAGGAGGAAACCAGCTTGAATTGGTGTTTTACAATATTGTTCTTTATCTTTTGTGGAAAACTATGATTCATCCATACATCATTCCATAGTGGTTTTATAGTGATTTTATTATTGCATAAAAGTGCTAATTAACTGAAAATATTTGGGTACATGTTGATTATGTAGCTTTTCTCAGAAATCTTTGGGTTTAGTAGATTTTTTCATTGTATTTCGTGTATAGGGAGTTCCATAAAGATTTGCTCCATTTAATGACATTTACTTTCAACATCCTTTGTCAATAAAGTAAAGAGATCCACACTAAATTGTCAAGATCTGCTTTAAATGGCTTAAGTCACGAAGTTTTATAGTTTGATTTAAATCTGGTGCTGAGTGAACTAGTTTGTGCCGTGGCATAAATGAAGCATTGATGTTGCTCTGTTCTGTACCATTATCCTCTTCTTACATTGCCATTATTTCTCACTGGTGTATTATAATCTTTTATATCATGATTTTTTTACTATAATCTTTCCACCTTTAGTCAGAAAAGGCAAGCATATTTCAAGAGTGAGCCTTCAGCATTCAAGAATTTCATAAAGAGCATTGCACTTGAAGTGGGATTATATGCTTTGAAGCATTTAGATGCTGGAGAATGAACAGTGGACAACAGGAGAGCCATAAGAACTGTATGTAATACTGCAGACAAGATTAGAATAGGTACACAAAATATGACTCCTTAAAGGTGACAGAACTCCATTGAGCAGATGGAGAAACTATTGGCTCTGTAGGTTGAAGGTGATAAACAGTGCAGTGTTTCACTTTGTAAGATGCAGATTCAGAGGAATGCCAGAGATCTCTATTTTTTATTTTTCAATACAAAATGGCTTGCACTAAAATTTTTAGGTCCTGAACCTTTTCTATGTTTCTTTAAACCCTTTTAGAGATCTCTGGCATTCCCCTGAATCAGCATCTCTATGAGGGTTTACAAAAGAATCATGGTAAAAGTTCAGGACCTGAAAATGTTAGTGATAGCCATAGTTGGTTTAAACACATAAAGCACCATTTCAGCTTGCATAATATCAAGCTAACTGGTGAAGCAGCTGGTGTAGATATGGAACCTGCCCAGTTCAAGCAAATCATTGATAGGGATGGCTACTTCCTTAAACAGATTTTGAATATGGATGAGACAGGAATGTATTGGAGGAGAATGCCACAGAAGACCTCTATAACAAAAGAGAAAAAGACTGTACCAGGATTTAAAGCCTGCTGTAGAGAACTGAGCAGAAGATATGAATAAATGATAATAATTTCCATATAGTTTTTTTGAGCATAAGAGGAATGTTTGTGTGTGCCGCAGTGGTCAGCCAGAAACAGGCACCTGCTCATGCCCAACCCCCCTATGTAGTAATTGTAGTGTTCACAAAAAATATTGCCTGTCTACCCATATATTTCAGAGGCAATACATGGTTAAGGTTTATTGTGGGTACAAGTATATGACGCTCTCATGGTGAAATTGTCATACATATGGTCGCTGAAACTAGTGTTTCTAACTGTGTGAGCACCAGCAACCTGCTTTTGTATGCCTCTGGCTATCCTGAGGGAAGGATGTTCCTTCTTTACTCTTCTTGGCTGCCACTTCATTTTCAGAATTTTGTTTATGGTTGCTGTATTTCTTCGACATGTGCTTCAAGATGGTTGGCCCTTACCTTTCTAAGGAAGAGACAGCCTGAAACATTGATTGGAATGAGGAAAATTTGGAACAGATTGACTATGGCCCCATGAGTTTAGAACACCCTTTTTGTACAGTACAAAGAGGTAATTACTAGCTCATTGGAATGACACAAGTGAAATGCTAATGAGAGGAAAAAGAATGGACACTATAAATTTAGAATTTGCAAAATCATTTGACAAGTTAATCCTGATGTACTACAGTACTGAAGATAGTAGCAAAACATAATATTAAAAGAGAAATAGGAAAATAGATCAAAGAATTTCAAACATACTGAAAATTTAAAGTACTGTGGCTGCGAATGGTACATGTCTGATGAAGAAGTCCATTTGGGTTTCCCACTGGGAACAGTATTAACCTCATTACTATTTGTGATAATGATATCTGACTTTGATGAAAATGTAAACGATATTGTATTGAGATGTTATGTAGATAACACGAGTAAAACTTTTGAAAACATTGAAGATCAGGAAAACATGCAAAGAGATTTGAATATCTTATATAGATGGATAGAAGAGAATCTAATGGAATTCAGCAAAGAAAAATTCAAACAAATAATTCATGGGACACTTAACACTTTCATTACCTGCATGCAAAGGCCCCTCAGGAAAAGAAATAAAATGAAGTAAACATTAATGATTTGGGAATCGCTGTAAATAAAAAACTTGAATTTGAAAAACACATTGATAGGATAGTGCTGTCATGCCAAATAATGAGTGATATTATTCTGAGAAAGTCCATAAATAGAGACAGAAAACAAAGGACAAAAATGTTTCATGCATATAAATGAAGTACAATTGAATACTGCCTAGTTGCATGATCACCAGTTAGGCAGATTTTTGTAAAGAAACTAGAGAGAATTCAAAACACTTCAGGAAAACTAGTTAACTAGAGCATGTGAACTACCATGAAAGATTAAAAGAACATTAATTATATAGTGATTAAAAGAACATTAATTATATAGTCTAGAAAGACTGAAAAATCTATGTAAGATATATGAATAACAACAAATGGAAGGTATAAAACGTAACACTGTAAACCTGAAAGCAGCTCAACAAGGTAGATACATCATCAGTAAAAATGTAATTCCTGGAAATATACTATAAGGCAGCAAAAGAAAATTTTTTATTACTCAGTAAAGAAACTGGAACAATTATTTGATGCCATATCAGAAGAAGAAAGAAATGCAATGGAGTGGCTACAGAAACATTCAAAAGAAAGCTAGACTCATGGTTGAAAACATTACCAGTCGATCCTAGAATAAACAGTTATGCCAAAGTTAGCATGTCAGCCATTTTTATGTTAAAGAGAAATTTTAGACTTTAAAGGAGGATATCAGGAAGGGATCAAGGGGCCTTGTGGCTGATGGCAGTTTGACTTGCTACCCTTGGGGTAAAAGTCTTGCACTTGGCATCATGTGGAAGATGATGTGCATCTCCCTTAGTAGGAGATGGAGTGACTTCTCCCTCTTATGGTGTCAATAGTGGTGTCCTTAAGGGTTCTGTTTTATTACATCCCCCATGTTTCTTCTTTCCGTAAATGGGTTGTCTTCAAACTTTAACCCTCTTCACTTTGATGCTGATGATTCCACTCTACGCTTCAACTCATTTTCCCTCCCCTTATCAATCCAGTACTTGATCTTTATCTTGTACTGAACATATTTCCTCTCAGTTTAGACCTGTCCAGCATCTCAGGATGGGAAAGTGGAAACTTGGTTAAATTTAGCTGGACAAAATATCAATTCTCTCCATATATTTCCCCAGATCTCACTTGTTTTCTGCTATTGAATTTAAAATGCTGTAAATCTTCCCTATAATAACAGCATGTTGGGCATAACCACATACTTCACTCTTATACAGGAAACCCCCTGTAATATAGTCACAAAATCTGCTCTTATTGGTGCCAAAAATATTTTTCTCATGGGCATCTATTCCATATAAACGAGGGTCTTATTTGTGCTTTCATATCTGGGATGACTCTTCTGTCATGGTTCTTGTAGCCAGAGTAGAATCAGAAGCCATCTGCTTATTAACTCTCCAGTTTTGACCACTCTTCAACAATCCCCTTTTGTTGGCTGTAATTTTGCAGTCCTGTTTTTGTTCTGCGGATATTATTGTAGCTACTGCTCCAATAAGCTCTCTGCATGTATCCCTGCCACTAAGGCCTGGACCTGTGGCATGCATCAGGCTCTTGTTTCCCATGTTTCTGTATGTAGACCAGCCACATGAGGGTTGACTGTTATGATACTGCCTTTCCTCAAACAGGAAAGTGTTCTTTTGCCTTTCACTCTTCTTCCCCCTTAACAGTCAGGTCTACAGACACTTAAGGAAATGAATATCTGTATTCTCTTTCTCATTCTCATCAGTTATCTATTCATTTGCCACATTAGCTACTACAAACAAATACCATTCCTTCTCTGACTGCTCACACTTTAGGTGAATTACATCCTGCATATGCTCACATCAGAGCCATCTTCAGTAAACACAGCTTTATTATAGGCTTAAGATGTGTGTGGGAATTGCCCCAGGGAGGTGGCTTCTTGCATGTCTCCACCATTTGCTCTGTTATGTGGGATTTAGCAAGCCCCTTCAATACATAATTTCTGTGAGGCCATCATGGCATTATGATACTTTTTTTTTTAATACTAAAGTCTGGAACCCTGCTTTCTGTGGTTTTCCTAGCAACTATATCCTGTTCCTTTGTAAAAAGCACACTCCAACCTCCTTCAAAACTCATAGAATTATTTTCTGTTTCTTTTGTTGTTTTATGTGTTGCTTCTAAGACCTGGCCATGCTAAGGATTTCTGTCCATGGCTGGAGCCTTTGCTATAAAAAGAATGAAAAGGACTTGTTCAGGAATTTAGGCTTTGAATATCTTCACTTAGAAAGCTGAGCTGTTTGCCTGCAGTGTTTAGTGAAGTAAAAATCTGCTAACTAGATAAGTATGAAACACAGCATAATTACATGCCAATAATGATATGATCTGAATAATTTTTTATGCATGCAGTGTCATTTGTTTTAGAATCCTCCAACTTGGTTTTTCTTTTCAGAATACAATGTTGAGGTTCCACCAGCTCTCAGTGAGAAAGTATTAAAGGATAAGAGAAAGAAGCTGAGGGAGACTTTAGATCGAGTTCTAAAGTTGTATGAAAAAGAAAATCCAGATTATTGGGTTGAAATTCGGCGCATGGAAGGGGACTATGAGAAGAAAAGACAGTCGCTTATTGAATACTTTGAGTCAGTCCGACATGCTCAGGCCGTTACTGTAGATGAAATTCCTTTGCCAAATCTTGACATGCCTTCATTGCCTGATGCATCAATGCCAGATTTACCACCACCTCCAGAGATTGCTGCCATGCCAGTGCCAAATGCTCATATGGTTCCATCTCATAGTATTCTTAAAAAAATGTCAGCATATGTACCACCTCCAACTGAACCAAAAAAGCCTCCAGGATGTCCTCCAACACTTCCACCGGAACTAAGTGATGATGAAGAAGAGGAAGAAGAGAAAATGGAAACAGAACCTGTTGTTTCTCTTGTGGAGAAGGAAGAAAATGGAACAGATGATAAGGAAGAAGAAGATGAAACTGCAGAGAAAGATGATGATCAACCACGCAGTCGTACCATACGTTTTGAGGATGGAGAAGAGTCAGATGAAGAAAAAGATACAAGACTGACAATATCAAATTCTAAAGGTCTCACCAGCCTACAGACTAAGTTGTTGCAGATGTCAGGCCAAGACATAGATGATTTCATGCGAGAAACTGAAGTACTTTTCCGTGAGAAGGAGGCAGAACGTAAGGCTGATCTTAGGGCTCGATTAGATAAGCTGTATGATGATGAACCAGCAAGACCTAACCTACAACAACCTTTGCTAAATGTGCCACCACCACAAACAAGGGGGCCACCTGTTACTCCTGTAGTTCTTCCTCCAGGTGCTGCTGCATCATCACAACCAACACCTACCTCTCAAGGTGTTTCTCAGGCTACTTTCCTTCCATCTGCTCCTCCACCAGCAGCAGTTCCAGGAACTGGACCTCCTGGTGTCCCACAAGTTACCTTACCCGTAGCCCCTTCAGGCACTACTTTGTCTACTCCACCAACTAGTGTCCCACTCATCCCACCAGGTGTTACTCCTACAGCTGTACAGTCCACCCCAAATGTTGCTCCAGGTGGTCATCCTTCAGGGCCTCTTGGCACTTCATCAGTAGTACCCCCTGTGGTGCCTCCCTCTGTTCCACCAGTGGCTCCACCAGGAGCACCTCCAACTGGTCCACCAGGTGCTCCTCCTGGAGCACCTCCTCTTTTATTCCGTCCACCTCCACCAATGCGCAGTGGTTTGCCACCTCCACCTGGGGTTCGTCCACCTCCAGGACCACCTCCTCAAGGCATGCCACCACGATTACCAAACATGCGCATGCCACCTCCAATGCCCCCTCGGTTACCTATGCGTCCACCTGGTGTTCCACCAGGTATGCCTCCACCGGGTATGCCTCCACGTGGCCTTCCTCCAGTTCACAACCCCAATGTTCTGTCTGCAGGCCCTCAGCTCATTGCTCGACCCAGGGAAGACGACAAAAAACATTCTGCGACTATCGAGGCCAAACCACAGATCAGGTTAGTTGTACAGTATTTTACAATATTCAGAATTAAATATGGGTGCAGTTATCATATTAGAGAACTAGATGCACTTGACTTCATGTAATTCATTAATGGCCATTTCAAAATGCCTTGTATCTTTGACATTAGGAATGGTCTAAACATTATTATACTTAAAGTTTCTTTTCCTGCACCTCAAAGCTTTGGAACTCTACCTTCTCATGTCTTTTCCAGTAACTATGAACTGGTATTTTTCACTTTCTCCAAAATTTGTAAATACTTTTCCATGCCTCCTCTTTTTCCCTTTCATTAACCTCTTTATTTTTCAATTAAGACTTGGCCAATATGTGAATTTTTGTCCGTGACTGGAACCTCCAACATAAGAAAAAAAAATCTCTTTTCTCTAGCATATTTATGTTATATCTTTATTTGCTTGGATTTAAAATATTTTAGGGCACCTTTTATAAATTTTTAAATATTTTTACTTTTAGGGTTGACAGAGAGGCTATGTGGAAGGTCTTAAGAATATATGGTGTGGGAGGTAAACTACTGGAAGCAGTGAAAAGTTTTTATCAAGGGTGTAAGGCATGTGTACGAGTAGGAAAAGAAGAGAGTGACTGGTTCCCAGTGAAGGTCGGTCTGCATCAGGGGTGTGTGATGTCCCTTTGGTTGTTTAATTTGTTTATGGATGGGGTGGTTAGGGAAGAAAATGCAAGAGGTTTGGAGAGAGGGGTAAGTATGCAGTCTGTTGGGGATGACAGGGCCTGGGAAGTGAGTCAGTTGTTGTTCACCGATGATACAGCACTGGTGGCTGATTCGAGTGAGAAACTGAAGAAGTTGGTGACTAAGTTTGGAAAAGTGTGTGAAAGGAGAAAGCTGAGAGTAAATGTGAATAAGAGCGAGGTAATTAGGTTCAGTAGGGTTGAGGGACGAGGTAACTGGGAAGTGATATCAACACACCCTCTTCTGCTCTTTCAACCACACTCTTTTTATTATCACATATCTCTCTTACCCTTACATTACTTAAACCATCTCACACCACATATTGTCCTTAAACATTTCATTTCCAACACATACACCCTCCTCTATTATATAGCCCATGCCTAGCAACCATATGATATTGCTGGAATTAATATTCCCTCAAACATACCCATTTTTGCTCTCCGAGATAATGTTCTCTCTTTCCACACATTCTTCATCGCTCCCAAAGCCTTCGCCCCCTCCCCCAACCTATGACTCACTTCTGCTTCTATGGTTCAATTTCCTGCCAAGTCCATTCCCATATATCTAAAACACGTCACTTCCTCCAATCTTTACCCATTCAAACTCACTATCCAACTAAATCGTCCCTCAACCCTGCTGAACCTAATAACCTTCTTCTTATTCACATTTACTCTCAGCTTTCACCTATCACACACATTTCCTAACTCAGTCACCAACTTCTGCAGTTTCTCACTCGAATCAGCCACAAGTGTTTGATCATCGGCGAACAACAATTAACTAACTTCCCAGGCCATCTTATCCCAACAGACTGCATACTGGCCCCTCTCTCCAAAACTCTTGCATTTACCTCCCTAACCACCCCATCCATAAAGATATTAAACAACTATGGGATCATCACAAAACCCTGAAGGAGACCGACCTTCACTAGGAACCAATCACTCTCCTCTTTTTCTTCTCGTACACATGCCTTACATCCTGGATAAAAACTTTTCATTGCTTTTAGAAGCTTACATCCCACACATTATACTTTTAAGACCTTTTACAAAGCCTCTTTACCAACCCTATCATATGTCTTCTCCAGATCCATTAATGCCACACACAAATCCATCCGTTTCTCTAAGTATTTCTTACATATATTCTTCAAAGCAAACCCCTGATCCGCACATCCTCTACTACTTCTGAAACCACACTGCTCCTCCCCAATCTGATGTTTTGTATATGCCTCATCCTCTCAATCAATACCTTCCCATACATTTTTCCAGGAATACTGAACAAATTTATACCTCTTTAGTTAGAACACTCAACTTTATTCCCTTTTTGCCTTTGTACAATGGCACTATACATGCATTCCGCCAATCCTCAGAAACTTCACCATGACCCATACATATATTGAATATTCTTAGCAACCAATCAACAACACAGTCACCTCCTTTCTTAAAGAATTCAATTGCAATACCGTCCAATCTCGCCGCCTTGCCGGATTTCATCTTCCGCAAGGCTTTCACCACCTCTTCTCTTTCCACCAAACCACTCTCCCTGACTCTCTTACTTTGCACACCACCCTACATCTGTCACTCTATCATCAAACACATTCAGCAATCCTTCAAAATACTCGCTCCATCTCCTCACTCCATCACTACCTGTTATCACTTCCTCCTTTGCCCCCTTCACCGTTATTCCCATTTGTTATCTTTTCTTACGCACATTATTTACCTCCTTCCAAAACATCTTTTTATTCTCCCTAAAGTTTAACCATAGTATCTTACCCCAACTCTCATTTGCCTTCTTTTTCAACCTTTTGTACCTTCCTCTTGACTTCCTGTCGCTTTCTCTTATACATCTCCCAGTCATTTGCACTCCTTCCTTGTAAGTATCGTCCAAACGCCTGTCTTTTTTTTCTCTCTCTCTTTCACTAACAACTTTACCTCTTCATCCCGCCACTCACTACTTTATCTAATATGGCCACCTCTCACCTTTCTCATGTCACATGCATCTCTTGCATATGCCATCACTGCCTCCCTAAATACATCCAATTCCTCACCCACTCTCCCCTCACTTCACCTGCTCTCACCTTTTGCCAGTATACACTCAATCTCTCCTGATAGTTCTTCAAACAAGTCTCCTTTCGAAGCTCACTTACTCTCACCACTCTCTACTCCCCGACATTCTCTCCTCTTTTTTGAAAACCTTTACAAATCTTCACCTTCGCCTCCACAAGATAGTGATCAGACATCCCACCAATTGCCCTCTCAGCACATTTACATCCAGAAGTCTCTCTTTTACACACCTATCAATCGATACATAATCTAACAATGCCCAATGGCCATATCTTCTACTCACATACGTATACGTGTGAATACCTCTCTTTTCAAACAATATATTTCCAATCATTAGTCTTTTTTCAGCACACAAATCCACGAATACTTCACCATTTCCATTCACAACACTGAATATCTCATGTTGACCAATTAGACCCTCAACTGCCACATTACTCACCTTCGCATTTAAATCACCCATCACTACTACCTGGTCTCGTGCACCAAAACTGCTGACACACTCACTCAGCTGCTCCCAAAACACTTGCCTCTCAAGATCTTTCTTCTCACGACCAAGTGCATAAGCACCAATGATCACACATCTCACACCATCCACTCTCAGCTTTACCTACATCAATCTGGAACTCACTTCCTTACATGCTATCACACACTCCCACAACTCCTGCTTCAGGAGTAGTGCTACTCCTTCTTTAGCTCACCAACCCCTGACTTCACTCTCAAGACCTTTCCAAACCATTCTTTGCCTTTGCCCTTGAGCTTCGTTTCATTCAGAGCCGGAACATCTAGGTTTCTTTCCTCAAACATACTACCCATCTCTCCATCTTTCTCATCTTGGTTACATCCACACACATTCACACACACCCAATCTGAGCCTTCGGAGAAGATTAGCATTCCCCGCTTGAATTCTGCTGCTTCCCCTTTTAGAAACTGAGATAAAGAAAGGGAGGTTTTTCCAGCCCCCCGCTTCCGTCCCCTTTAGTCTGAGACGTGACACGTGAGTCCTATCGAGACGCGTATGTATGGAGAGTGGATGAAGTCCCGCCACAGTGGACAGTACATGTCGTGAAGCGTAGAGTTGTCCTGCCGTGGGAAGTGCTCTTTTGTTGGCCCAGAGTTTCTCTTTATCTAAGGAAACTAGACCTCCTCGCTCGCTATATCCAACTTCCTCTTAGAAACCTGTTTCTTTACAGAAACGTAGTTTATTGTCCCTGGTCGCCTAATCTCCCTAGTGGCTTGGTGGTTTCCAATGTCGCAGGGGCACCGATCTCCTCAATAAACAGAAATTGATTTTGTCGATTGCTAATTCCCTCAACCCGCTAGTTTTTAGTCTATAAGAATCCCATTTTCTTTCCCCTCTATGGTTTTAAGTGTATTCTTCCTTAGGTCGTATCATTTCCCTAAGCCCAGGTATGTCTTCCCCAGGTGGTGTATGTGACGGCTCCGTTCCCCTACCTGGTGCTGGTGATATTCTTCGTGCGGGGAATTACTCTCAATGGTATGCAAGATGGACTCAAGCATCTCTTCACGCCAGACGTAAGTAATATATATCTATCTACATCTATACATAAACAGACACCGACCAAGGAGTTAGGAAAGCCAGTACCGACGCAGCTGTCACGTTCCCCTCCCTAAACTAGGTCACTGTCTTTCTGACCCATATACACATAACACTTGACATCACGTTATTCACGTGGCTCTTTGCCTTAGATTACAAAATTGTTTTTCCCTGTGGACAGGGGAGTATGATGGCTACCCACACATCTCTTGCCTAATATGTCGCACGGGGAGTGGGGGGGGGGTGTCAGGAAACTCTCCCCAAATTTAATTACCACTCTTCAAAGCCACTTTTGTCTGAATAGGGAAGGGGGTAAATCTAACTGTGTCTGTTCGATGGGTTAATGTGAGGGAGAGAATGATGGAGAGGATGAAGGAGGAACTTTGGGACTGTGTTGAAGGCTGAAGGGTGGGCTAGGTCGTGACTGATAAGGGTGAGGATGAGAGTAAACTATGAGAGGTGGGTGGCTGTTGCTGGCTAATGCTACTGAAAGTGAAAGGAGTGTAAAAGAGAGGAGTGCATCTGCCACTCTGTCATCAAGCGCATACAACAATCCTTCAAAATTCTCAGTCCATCACTACCTGTTATCCTTCTCCCCTTGCCTCTTCACCGATGTTCCCATTTGTTCTCTTGTCTTACGCACATTATTTACCTCCTTCTAAAACATAATTTTATTCTCCTTTAAGTTTAACGATATTCTCTCACTCCAACTCTCATTTGCACTCTTTTTCAACCTTTGCACCTTCCTTTTGTCATCCTGTCTCTTTCTTTTGTACATCTCCCAGTCATTTGCATTCCTTCCTTGTATCATCCAAACGCCTCACTTTTCTCTTTCAATAATAACTTTACTTCTGCATACCACCACTCACTAACCTTCTTAATCTGCCCACCTCCCACCTTTCTCATGCCATATATATATATCTTTTTTTATGTTAAAGGCTCTAGTCACGAACAAAAGTCCACATCAAGGCCGGACCCTAACTGAAATATAGAGAGAATTGAAGAAGAAGAAAAAAAAAAGACATGGGACAGTGCCTACGAATTTTTGGGAAAGTGAAAGACTTGTCTCATGAAATGAGCCAGATCATAGTTATTGGGAAAGACGTGAGAGGGTAAAGAGTGCCAAAGCTTCGACGTGTTGGGAAAGAAGCAGTTATCAAAACGGCACACCCTTGAGTTACCGATGGCCACACAATAATCATGTGACGTAGCAGCTTGCCGAGTATTTCCGTGGTCTAGCTGTTGGTGGGAGTACTAGTATATTTTTACACCAGAGTTAACCAGAAAAGCAAGGTTCTCATTACTCACGGAAGTAATATCATACTGACACGACAGGCATGGAAGCCTTGTGTTTTCACTGCAGTCCGAAGTTGCAGTAAGTAAAGTAGATGGAAAGAGGACGCGCATCCGCGGCCTATGATTACGTGCACACACTATCCACAGCCAATAGGAACAGTAAGGGCTGTACAGTGGATAGATAGAGCTTGCTTAAGTACATACAGAGTACTAGATCACTCTATGAAACATGGATCACTTAGTTAAAGTATTCAGCAAGTCACTGGATTAATATCAAGTGTACCATATCAGAAAATGGAATTACATTGAGCATTTGTAGACCGGGTAGTACAGAATATGTAGAGGAAATTCATTTAAATTGCAGTAATACGATGACTGGCCAGTTACGTTCATTTTTACCAGTTATCCCCCAAGTGATGCCTGGAGCTGGACAGGTTCCAGGTGTTCGTCCACTTGTTAGGCTGTATCTAGAGCAAAGGACGTCTGGTATGTGGGTTGATGATTTAGGTATATGTTATGGCAGTACATCATTGTTCTGGAGAAACCAACACGCAGAGATGTAAGTCGAGAATACGAGAGTACCTCAGGCGAGTGGCTGGGTCAGTAGTGTTGGTGTTAGCACGGAATGTGATGGTCAAGTACAGGAGATGGTGCATAGATGATGTGAGGACCATCATCGTACGGTCTGTCTGCGGGTATCCTCCATCATCAGGCTTACATGTGTGTGTGTGTTGGGAAGACCTTGCCTGTGTACCCCGTAGCGGGCGGTAGTGCATCACCTTCTCCAGCAGTAGTTAGCAGACCGCAGGGCTGTACTATACATGATGCAGTTCTCCTTATTTATGTATTACCCGGGGATTCTAATCTGCTCCTACTCCTTTACACCTTCCCGTTGACCGACTGTACGCGATGAACGATGAGTATTAATGTAAGGTGCTACAAAGAGGAGTATTTTGCTCGATTACTTGAGGTTTTACCTAGTAAGTTAGTACGTACGTTAGCAGGGTGGGTTTGTGTTTATGACCACCTTCTGACGTCGTCCGCGAGGGGTTACCCTCCTCCCAAAAAACTGGTATCCGAAAAGATAAACGATATGAAAACAACTAAAAGTTTTTGCACCGGCTTCATCCTCGAATTAGTTTTTTTTTTTATGAAAGGATTTAATTCTTATAACTGAAGGTACACAAACAAAGAATACATTTGCTGCCTCCCTGCTGACTAGAGAGAGGACCTTATTTGGTAGCAGTTCGATTACTGTTCAAATGATGGAATCACTCACCCGTGAGATTGGTCTTAAACTGGCAGTGTTGGATGCCAGCTTGCCTGCTGCTACCCCAACGTTACCAGCGCCTCCTGGTTAGTACCTCGTATCTGCACCTCCACTGCTCCAATGTGACCACAACTTCATTTTAACCTATACTGCCTGTAGATTATTGCCTACAACATTATACCCGTGTTTATTTTTTTATGAAAAGTTAAAAGCATGCCAGCCGGGGTTGTCTTGACAATCGGTCTCATTGTAGCTCATTAACTGTCCTTATTATGCTATTGCTGAAGTAAGGCGGTTATATTACGGGTCCCGAACAAGCCCTCATTCTATTGTAACACTGAAGCTGTCGGGTTTCGTTACGGGTCCTTAGCAAGACTTTATACTATTGTGACGCTTCTACTGAAGCAGTCAGGTATGCATTGGACTGTGTTGCAAGTAGGAGAGGAAAGACGTAAAGGCTCATTCGATCAGGAGCTAAAATTTTCGTGACGGACTTATACCAAGGTACACAAGTTCCCTTACAACGGAAAGCATTTTGAAGAAGGCAAGTAGAGAAGCGTATTTAAACTGAAACTTCCCGTACCATAACGATTATGTTACACAGTAGAAACAAAGGACATCTGTCCAGAAGATACAGATACGGATATTGCTTTTATACCGGCACTTTGAATAATTATCAGGAACCGTTGTTGGTGTTCTCTCTCGTCTTCATAGAAGAATTGAGCAAAATGCCCGTAAAACCAGTGTTTATGTTATATGGTAGATGAGAGGGTACAGACAGATACGCACGATTCGTTGTTGGCTATCTTGCTATAACTTGACCTTGGGTGTCCAGTCTCTCAGTTGCTGCCAGATGAACGAACATCTGCAACAGACACGGCGTGGCCGGGGGCAAGGGTCAAAGGCCCGGCCATCATACTAAGGATTGTACCGTCGAGTTCAAGGAACTATTATTGTGAGCGTCGCCTGCCTTGTCAGCATTTGTAATGAACGAAGACTGTTCAACAAATTCGGCTGAAAGTAGAGACTGACATATGCGACAGTACATCACAAGGTCCCTCCACACCTACTTTTGTACATAGGACAGGATAGTACAGCAGGTGGCTCCTCTCCAACCACCAATATAGATGGAGACGACAGTACATCAGAAGGCTCTTGCCTAACAACCACTATAGATTGGGGCAGGATAGTACAGCAGAAGGCTCCTTCCTACCCATCATTGTAGCTGGAGAGAGGATAGTACAGCATATGGCTTTTCCCCACCCACGAATATAGATGGACACAATATTACAGATTATGTCTCCTCCCCACCCACAACTTAGGCCTGTAGACTAGGGACAGAGAGGGCGTGATCCAGCGGCACTATGAGGTTTGGCAGCTGGAGGGATCATCCGTTGGTATTCCGGGCACGCGGGCCAGGTCGGTATTCACTGGGCCACTGGTCCTCATCACCCACACTCGCAGCCCAGGAAGTTGGGAAGCGCTTCATAGAATATATTCTGCCGAGTAAGATGTTAATGTGTGCTCGGTCAACAAGGTGACGGTCATAGGGCTTCTAACTTTAAGGTTTGACTCACTGTAACTTCTGGAGTTTCATGTTGTGATTTCGGGAGTTTCCCGTTGTAAGTTGAAGCCTCGTGTTGGCAATTCTTAGATTTACGCAAAGTCTTCCCAAGTTTGTTGGTTGCGGTCATGACCTGCTTCTAGTTGTCAGCTTGGCTACATGTCTTGGGAGATGTCTTGCTCGTCAACTTTAGCTGCTACAACTGCAACTCTGCTTTAACCTCAACTCTTGACATTCTGACTGCAACTTTGTCGAAACTTTTATACAAGTTTTAACGAAACGGACTGACCGCGTGGGAACACAGCCTTTGCACGTACCTTATTGATTTGAGGGTTTCTGGCATGGAGAACCTCTTACCTTAGGAGTACATTATAAGAGTCTGATAACAAGACCTTGATGGTGTATGAGGGGGTTATCTGCTTGAGGACTACGTAGGAGAGTCTGATAACAGAAGACCTGATGGTGTATGACAGGGTTATCTGCTGGGGGGGGGGGGCAGTACATGGGAGAGTCTGATAACAGAAGACCTTGATGGTGTATGATGGGATTATCTCCCAAGTTTACACAGTGCAGATATCATCACCTCAGCACAAGATTTCTAGGGGGCCATTGAGAGCATGACCATGAACTCAGCCCGAGGCCGGGACTTGTGAAACATTGTCTTCGTAGAGAAACGTAAATCACCCTTAGCACGTGCACTGAATTTTGTTTGGAGAAAACAATTGGATTCTGGCATCGTTCCCTTCAGTCTGAAACTGACTCGCGTCGCCTCACTCCAGAAAGGTGGAAGCAAAGCAGTTATAAAAAAAAAAAAAAAAAAACGACCGATAGCATGATCATCGCACATCCTTGAAATCTTGGAAAGAGGTCCAAGAGGCCAGCTAACTGAATTTATGGAATTAAGCAATGTACATAACCCAGAACAACGTGGTTTCAGGGCGGGAAGATCTTGCCTCTGACACTTACTAAATCATCATGATAGGATTGTTGAAGCTCTGGAAAACAAAGAAAATGCTGACGTGATTTATACAAGGTTTTCAGAATCATATGACACGTGACCATGGTGTCATGACATAAAATGAGAAAGATGGGAATAAACGTAAAGATTTGGAGATAGGTTTACAGCACGTCAGTCATGCCGTCTCCAGCGCCTCCACGGTTAAAAGCTCAGACCCCAAAGGAACTGTTCTTTCACCCCTTCTGATCCTCATTCCTATATCTGACATTTACGCGAAAACGATCAACAGTTCCGCATTATCCTTCGCAGATACAAGAATAAGTGTGAAAATCTTATCAATAAAAGATGCCGGAAGGCTACAAACAGAGATATACCTAGTTTTCAAATTGTGCCACCGAGAACAACGCGCTTCATAATGCAGATAAGTTTCGACCCCTCCAGTTTGGGAAAACAAAGAAATAAAAAACAATACAATACCGGACAGACAGACGCTGTCGTAAGCCAGCTGAATATAATGAAAGACCCCGACGTGATAATGTCTAACGACCTAACCCTCAGCGGACACAACGCCTCATGCAGAAAGATGGAAGGCTGAATCTTGAAGACCTTCAAGACATGGAAAACCAATGATTTTATTGTTCAAGACGCTGGTCTTGCAGAATTTAAAAATTGTTGCGTTCTAACATCACTATAGAAGGCGGACGAAATTGCGGAATTGGAAAGTGTTCACAGATGGTTCACTTCCCATATAATGTAAAAGAACTAAATTGCAGGGGAGGTTTATCATCTATACCTGGAAAGCCACAGTAGGTATGGTTCCTAGTTTAACATTCGGAAATAGCCTACTGGCACGACAGGCATTGGCGACTTTGTAAAATATATCTGTGAAATCCAAAATCGGGATATTCACAGAAAGAGAGAGAGAGAACACCTTAAACACCCGGAGCCAAAGTCTCCTCAACATCTTGCCAGCTACCATCAGAAACAGTACGGAATGCACAGTAGAGGAGTTGCGAGTGCACTGGACGAGTATCTACAACGTACACTAGACCAGCCAAGCTGGGGGGCTATTTAGGTTGCGGCTTCCAGCAGCTTGGTCGACCAACGACCCAATCTGGCAGCTTGGCCTCAGCCCGGGCTGTTGGGGTGAAGACCCCACGAAGACTTCACTAGGTTTATGGTGTTATCACAGGCTGCTTTATTATGCACTCCATGCCTATCCCTTGGGTGGTAGTGTAAAAGGATTACAACGGTCACAAGCTGTCTTTATCAGACCCCAGTTGGCTTCTCTCTCTCTCTCTCTCTCTCTCTCTCTCTCTCTCTCTCTCTCCAATACGTTGGAGGCTCAAGTCACGTACAAAAGTCCACATAAGGCTGGGCCTTAATTGTAATACGAAGTTGTCAGTGAAAGGGAGGAAAAAGCATGGATAAGGAAAAGTATTTGCGATTTACGAAATTTGGAGTGTAAAACCAGTCTTTCAAAAAGTGCCAAGTCTTAATTATGAGGAAAGACGTGTTATAGAGTTCCAAAGCTTCAAGGTGTAGGGAAAGCAACAGTTATAAAAGCGGCCCACCACCTAGTTGCCGTTACTTAGGTTGTTGAAAATATTGCTTCATTACATACTTTACATAGGCTTCCATATGGTTAAGTTTTACTGACTGTATGCAAAAAGTGGGTACAGTCTTAGAAATTCAGGTATCTTATTTATATTTCTTCAGGATTTGCTTAGACCTATCCCTAAAGGGCTTTATTTTTTCACTTTCTCAGACATGGTGTTCTATTTTGCGTCCAAATCTTTGGCCACAGACTTTACAGTTAACTTGATTAACGTTTTACAGTTAACTTGATTAACGTCAGATGCGCATTAAGGCTAAAGCCCCTGTAATACCTATAGCCTAGCTTGATTAACGTCAGATGCGCATTAAAGCTAAAGCCCCTGTAATACCTATAGCCTAGCAATAGTCCAGCAGTTACATGTTGTAATCTTCTGGGGTTATTACTTTCTCTACATTCATGTTTTACTTTACACATTTTTCTGTGATGGAAAATATTTCTACTTGTGCTGTCTGAATTCGCCTATTTGCTTAAAAGAGGTCTGTTGGTTCCTTTCAAAATTACGGTATTGATACTTCTGTTTGACTTTTTTTTTTCTGAGAGCAAGATTGGCGTAAACATCAACTTTGTAATGCTCACGGTTGGCTATATGAGGGGGAATCCATAACAGTTCCACTCAAATCCTTTGACCAATGAAGTGTGAATATTTTCTCTGACCAGAAACCAACTGGTTACACAAATCTGAGGGTGTTAAGGGTAAGTAATGAATATAAATGACCGGGAGACAAGTAAAGTGTCTGTGGCAGTGATTTTTACAAGCTCAAAGGTGCTGACTATGGTAGACAGTTCAGTCTTTTGGTAAGATGCCCATTGTTCATTCGAACATTTCTCTCTCATCTTTTACCGTTGGGCTTGATCACAATAGCAGTACTATCGGAGGTGAGAGAGCCGTCAGTATAGATGCATTGGGTATGTTATTTTTCAATCTAAAGTTTGATGGTCTGTGAGCATGCCATCTGCTGAAGGAGAGTAAAGCTACGATAAACGTGTAGAGCGGGAGGCGGTATTAACCCAAGTGACGGGGTTTGTGGTAATGAATGAGTGTGTGTGTGAGACCTGCCTGGGTGTTGGGTTACGAGCGAGGTGTGCCGGCCATCACCTGTTGTCTGGTGTGTGTGTGTGAATCAGCTGAGCAGTACCCGTTTCCCTCCCCTCCCCTCCCCTCCATCTGGTCCCGAGCTTAAAGCTGGTCCCCCGCGTGGAGCCCAGCAGGAATGTAAACAAACCTTGGCTCTACTCACTAGGGGACTTTCCCTCGGGTCCCGTACCTACAACAGGTATGTTGACGTGGCAAAGACCGTAAACCTTATCTCGCTCTTCCTCCTCCCTGCCTGCCCGCTATCACTACTCCCCCCCCCTCCTTCCCCCATAAATTCCCGCCATCTCGCATCAACCACTCCATTAAATGTCTTGCAACATTGATATCCAGCAGCTTACTTCTTTTCGTATTTGTTGCATATTTTGCTCTATGTGTGTGTGTGTGTGTGGAGAGTTGAATGTGTTTAGGCTTAGCTATCTATCTTGGTTGTGTAGTAAGGCTTCCCACTTGACTCGCCTAACTCTAATACCACTTGTCGCTCCTCCTGTGGTTGCTTGCTGGTCGTTTTGGTAGTGGGTGATATTTGTGGAGGTATGCACGTCAGGATCTTTTCCTGTCGTTAAATGACAATGGCAGTACTGCTGGTGCGCTGTTAGCCAGCCTCTTACGGTGTATGTGTGTGTGTCTGGGGAGGGGAAGGGAGCTCTGATGTTGATTTTGGCAGAGTGTAAAGTCCGGTTAGCTGGTCTTGCACCTGTTTCATAGTTCCCACCTGTGTTTGAGACGTTCCATTGTCTGGAGGGAAGCAGTTACACGCGTCACGGCCGTAAACACTCCCTCCCAGGCGCTGTACAGATAGTTGCTTCCCAGAGGAGGCGACGCCGCGCGTGAGGTGTACAGAGAGATCCGTCAGAGGTGTTGGTGTGAAGGCGAGGCGTGTGGTGTTAGAGGGCGCCGTGGCCGGGAAATAACTGGCCGGTTGATTCGAGTCGGTGAGAAACCTGAGCGAAAGCGTGTGAAGCAGAGCGTAGCGGGATGGTGCACCGCCGGGCTAGAGGGGCGTATGTGGCGGCCGCGGCAACTGATACCTGAGCTACGGATGTCCCCCTCCCCCCACCTCACACCCCGCTAGCTCTACTTATTGTTGATTCACAGAACACCTTCGTGCCCGGCCTTTCCGGCGGTCACAGGTCATCGATCCTGCTCCAGAGGGAAAGGCCTCTTGCTGTAAAACGGAGAATTAGGCAACTTCCTTGCAGGAATGTTGGAAAAGAAAACAGTAATATAAAAGTCATTGATGCCAAGTGGCAACAGGTTGCAGGAGCAGGTCACGTGACTGATGGTTGTAAACAAAAGCCACGTGGTGTGTGTTGCTGCTCATCTTGTGTGTGTCGTTCAGTAATGCATTACTCTGCTGCTGCTGCCGACTGGAGCTGCACTCAGCTGATCGCACCTTCCCTACTCTTATTACTCTCTCTTAAATTCAAACATCTTTTATTACGTAGGTTTTTTAGAATTCTCTCGTGGTTAATGTTTGCATCGTGGCTGTTATACTGCCGTAGCGAGTGACAGACTAAGTTGGCTGCCTGGCGAAGACATAAACAGGATCATAGGAAGGCAGAGGGTCATGACCCAGATGTTACGAGTATGTTTATTAGTTTGGCTGAAGTGAAGGACTTTAAGGTGCGAGGACGGGGTTGCTTGCAGAAGCCATTCAAGTTGTTGACTCATATTTGTGATTTAAGTTTGGCATTAGCCGCGCGGTCAGTTTCACAGTTGGGTTTATTGCTTGTTAATGTTCCAGGAGAGGGATCGTCTCTTCCCAACAGCGTTGAGGAGTGCAGAAGGTAGTAAAGTAACGGCAGGGGGGAGCTCTTTCCTCTTCCGCTGCCACCCAAGGATTGGGGATAGATGGAGGATTATCAGAGGGACGCGTGGATATGATGGCTCCCTCTCGTTGGCAGCAGCAGGGGCGGGTGGGCGTCTAAGGATGCCGGGGCTGTAAATATGTTGGACTCGAATCATATTTGTATTTAGTTATATATAATGAGAAAAGGGACGAATGAAAAGAAAATTTAAAAAGCTAATCACTAATATTTCCAGCGGACATAATTTCCTTTGGGATCAGTATACGTACGAGATACGAGTATGGCAACGTACTATGGAACCCAGACTACTACTAGCAGTTGAAACGAACTCCAGTAATCATAATTCCGTTTGTATTGTACGGGAAGGGAGTAATATACTCGTGGGGTCCCATGCCTTAAGCTATCTCTATTGTAATATAGCTTTATAAACTTAATGTAAGCTGTCAGAATTTACAGTTTCCTCATTCACTTTTTTCCAATCATCCAGTTCTCTAATACAATGAAAGCACTTCTTCCTACATCTTTTTTGAATAAGATTGATTTCATATTTCTTTTGGTTGTTTGCCCCAGCAACTTTGGAAGAACTGTCCTCTATTGACATCAGAGGTAGTGATCAGGTTACCCTTTACCCTTCCTTCTTTCCTTATGGACAGATATAAGGCTCTAACCCTTCCCCTGGTGTCATCTATGTTCTCCTCTGTACCTTCTACCTTAATTCTTTATGCTTCTATAAGTGCGATGACTAACTTTGGAAGCATATTATAGTTTTGGCGTAATGTAAGATATGAAGAGGTTGCTGAATATTTCCAAATCGATGCAAGTGAATGCTCTTCAAATACTTCACAGCATACAGTTTGTCCTTAATGTTGTGATACTGAGGGGCCCTAGCGACAGGTTAGGAATGATGTCGACTCCCAAGACTCTCACACAACAGCTTCCTGCAGCTTATATCCTACAAGATGATATTGATATCCAGATCTCCTTTCACTGTATCCTGTCCTCATTACCTTGCATGTACTGGGATTGAGTTTCATGAACCTTGTACCGGAGCAACTTTGTTACTTGTCGAGGTCTCCTTGTATGAGGTTGGAATACTGTACCTCATCTCTTGGTACCTCCCTCATTACACTGGCATCATCCGCTCTCATATTCCAGTACCAGTCTAGTCCTTCCGGGAAGTCATTAACATAAATCAAGAAGAGCAGTGGTTCCTGGCCAAATCCCCTGTGGCACGCCAACCGTGATCTCAACCCATTACGGGAACCTTCCCCTGACATGCGTCCTCTGAACCCCTCCATTAATCTGAACAGCAAAATAGTCTGACCTTCGTACCTATCTGAAGATCCAGCTTATTTAGCAACCTTCTGTGTGGTACAGCGTCAGATGCTTTCGGCAATCCAGATATAAACAGTCCACCCGGCCCTCTCATTTTGTCTACAACGAAGCTCGCTCGCTCGTGGAAATCCGAGAGGTTCGTTGATCAAGGTGTTTCCAGAAACCATGTTGCCCCTCACTTCTGT
>JAYMFT010084024.1:0-14211 GCA_038088735.1 Panulirus argus | reverse complement strand
CCCCCCCCCCCCCCCCCCCCCCCCCCCCCCAACGCATCAACATAAACAAGTGGGTCCGTGATTGTGACACGGTCAGTGTCTCTCCTTTATCACGATGATGATCGCCGGATACAACAGGGTATTATCTTGGGCTGGGGGTCCACCACAACCACAGGCACGGACCTCCTCAGGCATGTACACACCCCACCTGCACCAGGTGATACAAGGTGCACTGCTCACAATACCAGGTGGTACTAGGTAGACTAGTTACAATACCAGATGACACATGGTAGAATGGTAAAATACAAGGTAGACTGCTCACAATAACAAGGTAAACTGGTCACAAGGTAGAGTAGTCACAATACAAAGGAGACTATTCACAATACGAGGGCCAGGTTCAAGGTGCTAGAGGACCACGAGGGCCAGGTCCATACCGTTACGGGGGCCACGATGGCCAGGTAAAGTGCTAAGGGGGCCATGGATGGCGAGGACCAAGATCTTATATGGCCACGAGGGCCAGGTTCAAGGTGCTAGAGGACCACGAAGCCAGGTCGTGGGTGTTAGGTAGCCATGAAGGCCAGGTCCATGATGCTAGGGGGCCATGATGGCCAGGTCAAGTGCTAGGGGGCCATGAGGGCCGGGGCCAAGATCTTACATGGTCACGAGGGCCATGTTCAAGGTGCTAGAGGGCCATGAGGGCCAAGTCCAAGAACTTACACGGCCAGGAGGGCTATGTGCAAGGTGCTATACGGCCATGAGGGCCAGATCCAAGGAAGTAGAGGCCCAAGGTGCCGGAGGGCCAGGGTCTGGGTTCTGAGGTCTTGAAGGCCAACTTTCTCCAGCACTTCGGGTCACGTGATGACGTCAGTGACCCAGTGACGATAAACAGTTGTTGGTGCGTTGGTGAGAGGGAGAGGGAGGGGGAGGAGGGGGCAGGGGGCAGGGCAAGGCGAAGTGGGGGGCAGGAGGGCAAGGCAGGCCCCATCGCCTCCCGGCAGGGGCCCGCCACACACACCGGCTGAAGGAAAACAAGCACACGTGGCGGGCGGGTCAGCTGGCCTGAGTCATCCCGTCCTCCACGATAACGAGAGTAGCAGCCCCGTCACCGTCACCGTCACGGGCGGCGGAAACGGAAGGAGGAGTGGTCTTCCTGGCCCGGGCTGTGACGCCATCCCGGCCACCTCAAGCTGGTCACCAGCACACCTCACACTGCCCACTGGCTGGTCACCAGCACACCTCACACTACATACTGGCTGGTCACCAGCACACCTTGCACTTCCCACTGGCTGCTCACCAGCACACCAAGAGGGTGGTGAACCCCAGCCAGGGGGTGCGTGCACTGTACCGGAGGAGGCGCTTTACAGGCAGGGAGAGGCCACCCCTCACTTCTCATGGCACCAACTTGAACCATTTGCCAGCGTTCACTTCCTGTTGGCTGGGCTGGTTCCTGCCCAGCTGGCCGGACGGCCCCTCACGTCCCGCCTGGACGCGCTCTTCCCTTCCTGTTACGTCTTCTGACTCGACTCTCTTCTCAGCTCACAGACCCGGCCTCTGGGGACACCATCCTGGCCTCCTAGAAATGTCACGGCATTTTGTCTGTCCTCATCCTCTTTTCTTCTTCCCCAACAGCCGGGCCTGGCACCAAGCTGCTCTGTTGCCCTACAGCTTATGTCTCTCCAGCCCTGCCATATTCCACCAACATCCACTCTGCGTTTCTGACGATCCTCGTCCCGTAACAACCCGACCAGCCCAGAGGCCCGTTCACACCCTGGTTGGTGGGTGTTGTTTACACCCACTGCAATGGTTGGGGGTCTGCGCCGGCCCCACTCGTATCCCCTCTTCCGTCCCTCCACATTTCTTTTGCTCTGACTTCATATGAACCACTTGTCTGACCAGCGGTGAGTTTTGTCAAGGTTTCTTTGTAAGATGTTGCACTTTCTTTTACTCCACACCTCAGTCATGATCTTCGCATCAACTGTAATCATTCGCGTATGATTCTATATCATTTAACGTAAGATTTCCGTATATAAAATATCACTTGCAGACCTAAAACTGGAATCTTTATATAATATACATTTCTCTCTTTACTAGTTTCTGCTGAGCAATTTCCACATTATTTTCCCGAGTATCTGGAAGCTGGTGTCCCAATACCACCACCTCCTCTCCTCCAGGCTCTTGTGGAACACCACATCTTCAGCAGCCTCCCACTGGCTGGTCTTGGAGGGGAAGGGGTGCTTCCTGTACACTCCATTAAGACATTCAGGTACTGTTTGGTCTCTTGAGTCCTGTGCACACGCACCTCCCTCAGGAACCTTCTTCATTCCAGACTGAATTCTCCCTTCAGCGTCCTCCACCGCCCATCCCAGCGACACACCATTCACTCCTCCACCCGTGCCTCTCCCTGCGTCAGCAGCACCTTCACCTCTCCCTGTTCCTCGCCCTCATTTACCCTCGTGGCCAATCCGCTCCTTATCTCGGCTACCAATCCAGGCCGGTCCTCGTCTGCAGCAGCAGTGAGCCTGGCGATTCTCCTGATGCGAACCGTCACCACCACCTCCTGCCGTGTACACACGCTACCCCTCCCTCGTCTCTCCCCTTCCCGTGTGTACATCTCACAACACGACGCGGCGGCTGGGTCAACGCCTCCAACTCAATACAAACGCCTCCGTCCTCTGCTCGTCCCGGCAGCCGCCGCGTGCATGACGGGTTTGTGGACCGCGTTGCTTCGTATTCCTGGCGGGGAGCGCCAGGCTACGCGATGCCCTTCCACGAACGGAGGCCGGGGGAACGTTTCCAGTACCAAGGGCAAAGTCAGTCCACACGCTCCCCACCACCACCACCCCTGCTCTCCAAGATCATATCTTATGGACACTTAAGTCGACTGTTAACACCTGAAACTGAGCAAAGCCGCCAGTCAGGATTATGCAGTGCGGAAGGACCTACGGCGTACTGACTGCTCTGAGTTGAACTTCAGTTTAAGTCTATTTTCAATCAATATACATCCGGAAATCATTTCTATTCTGAAAGGGATAACTCTCATGTGTTTAGTCATAGGAAGTCTTTTTACACGTAATGATTTCCACTAAAATTTCCCTTACGCTTTTGGATTAGGATGTTTTAGTTACGACCAGCAGGTGCGTTAGGCAGTATGCCACATTTCCCCTCCCGCTGTTATTAGATTTCCATATCAAATGTAAGAATGTCAGCGACCTTTCCTTAGCCTACAGGAAAGTGAGCGGTCACAATATGCCTGGCATTCCAGCGGCCTACTTCGGTCATTAATGACACCATGGTTCAGGGGACCCCATGGCAATCTTCATGGATCACCAGCATCATCAACTAACTGCAAGTTGTCTTTTTATTTCTTTTTTACATCCCCCTACATACATATCTCTCAATGTGCCTAAAACAAAGTACACAATGTAGAATAATCTCTTTTCAGACTGTCATAATGCTTGTTATCTATCATCTGTTCTGAGAGCAGTTCCTTTGCAGCAGCTACAACAATCACGGTGAACTGAGTCCAGTGCGGACACTTTACCCACCCGACCGAGGTCACAGGGGTCCCCTGCACTCCGTCGGCGCCGTCCGTGAAGACACTTTACTGTTGGGGTGTGCGTACATATGGCGAGTGCTACCACCTGCCCTCCGTATTGCTCATGACCGACACGGACCCAACCTGGTAACACAGGAGCACATTGCCTGGTAACACTAGGGATGTTACCGCCTGGTACCCCTGGTACTGTACATGGCCGTAACACAAAGCACGGGCTGCCTCTTACTAGTTACCACCATACATGGCATGTAGGAGGGGGGACACCGGGGGTATGGTGGGAAGGAGGGAGGGGCACATGGAGGTATGGTGGGAGGGAGGGGTATCGGGGAGGGAGGGAGGGGCACACGGGGTGGGAGAGGGACGGAGAGGCAAACGGGAAGGAAGGGGCACACGGTGGGGAGGGAGGGAGGGAAGGGCACAGAGGGGAGGGAAGGGACACATGGTGCGGAGGGAGGGAGTGGCACACGGGGGAGAGGGGGAGGGAGGGGCACACGGTGGGAAGGGAGGGAGGGAAGGCAACCCGGGGGAGGGAGGGGCACACACACACACACTGGCCTGTTGTGTTGACGTCAGGGTCAAGGGGCACCTCTCAATTGACGCTAACCCAAGAGCCAATGAGGACGTGGCAAAGAGGCATACTGTCCTGTGATTGGCTGCGAGGGGCACCTATATTCCCCAGCAGCCAATGAGAACGTTACTACGAAGCATACTCTCTTGTGACTGGCTGGGAAGGGCACTTACACTCCTTACCAGCCAATGAGAACGTCACCAGGAGGCATACTCCCTGGCGATTGGCTGGGAAAGGCACTTACCCTTCCCAATCAGCCAATGAGAACACTGCCACGAGACTTACTCCCTCGTGATTGGCTGGGCGTGGCGCATGACACCCACGCTGGGCCAGGAAGACCAACGCTGGAGGGAATGACTCCCTCCAGTGCCCCCGGAGAGTCCTGCTGCTGGCCAGCCAATGGCAATGACCGCAGGCCACTAGCGGCGATGTCATTGGCCCGTGGTGAGGCGCGGGCGGGCGTGGTCAAGTGTTGCAAGAGGTGTCGAGTGTTGGCCCCGACTCGAAGCCCGTCTCCACGACTCGGGACTCGCTTCAACAAGGTCCATGTGGCCACACGATCATGGCCCTCATTTGCATACGCATGCCTAATGAGCCCCGGACGCCGGCGGGCGCAGCCAGTCCATCCAGTCAAGGCCGGGAGTCAACGGTCACTCGCGGGGGAAAGCGCCGGAAATGACTGTCAAGTGAGAGGCTGGCAGGAGCAGCTGTCAAGGTTCGCCCGCGCCCTACCTACGCTTTACTCAAGGCTCGCCCTTCCCCGCCCATCTTCACCCCAGCCTTGCCCAAGCCTGCCATAAGGCACAGCCCTACCCAGACCTTCACCCAGGGCCAGTCATGCCCATCTATCGGTCGGCAGGACTGTGGGCGGCTTGGGTGGGCCACCCGCTGCCGGAAACCCATCCTCCAGGGTAAGGGAAGGGGGGCGGGGGGGGGGGCCTCCGTCCTAAGCCATTGACCAGGCTCGGCTCAGCCAGTGAACAAGGTTGCCTTAACCAGTAACCAGGCTTGCTTTAGCCAGTGACCAGGTTTGCCTCAGCCAGTGGCCAGGCTTTCCTTAATCAGTGGCCAGGCTTGCCTTAATCAGTGGCCAGGTTTGCCTTAAACAGTGACTAAGCTTGCCTTCAACAGTGACCAGGCTTGCCTTAATCAGTGGTCAGGCTTTCCTTAATCAGTGGCCAGGCTTGCCTTAATCAGTGGCCAGGCTTGCCTTAAACAGTGGCCAGGCTTACCTTAATCAGTGACTAAGCTTGCCTTCAACAGTGACCAGGCTTGCCTTAATCAGTGACCAGGCTTGCCTTCATCAGTGACCAGGCTTGCCTTAATCAGTGGCCAGGCTTGCCTTAATCAGTGGTCAGGCTTGCCTTAATCAGTGGTCAGGCTTGCCTTAATCAGTGACCAGGCTTGCCTTCATCAGTGACCAGGTTTGCCTTCATCAGTAACCAGGCTTGCCTTAATCAGTGACCAGGCTTGCCTTAATCAATGGCCAGGCTTGCCTAAATCAGTGGCCAGGCTTGCCTTCATCAGTGACCAGGCTTGCCTTAATCAGTGACCAGGCTTGCCTTCATCAGTGACCAGGCTTGCCTTTATCAGTGACCAGGCTTGCCTTAATCAATGGCCAGGCTTGCCTAAATCAGTGGCCAGGCTTGCCTTAATCAATGGCCAGGCTTGCCTTAATCAGTGGCCAGGCTTGCCTTAATCAATGGCCAGGCTTGCCTTCATCAGTGGCCAGGCTTGCCTTAATCAGTGACAAGGCTTGCCTTAATCAGTGGCCAGACTTGCCTTAATCAGTGGCCAGGCATACCTTAATCAGTGACCAGGCTTGTCTTAATCAGTGACCAGGCTTGTCTTAATCAATGACCAGGCTTGCCTTAATCAGTGACCAGGCTTGCCTTAATCAGTGGCCAGGCTTGCCTTAATCAGTGACCAAGCTTGCCTTAATCAGTGACCAGGCTTGCCTTAATCAGTGACCAGGCTTGCCTTAATCAGTGGCTAGGCTTGCCTTAATCAGTGGCCAGGCTTACAATAATCAGTGACCAAGCTTGCCTTTATCAGTGACCAGGCTTGCCTTAATCAGTGGCCAGGCTTGCCTTAATCAGTGACCAGGCTTACCTTAATCAGTGACCAGGCATGCCTTAATCAGTGGCCAGGCTTGCCTTAATCAGTGACCAGGCTTGCCTTAATCAGTGACCAGGCTTGCCTTAATCTGTGGGCAGGCTTGCCTCAGTGGCCAAGCTTGCCTTAATCAGTGGCCAGGCTTGCCTTAATCAGTGACCAGGCTTGCCTTACTCAGTGATCAGGCTTGCCTTAATCAGTGGCCAGGCTTTCTTTAATCAGTGACCAGGATTGTCTCAACCAGTGACCAGGCTTGCCTCAACCAGTGACCACGCTTGCCTCAACCAATGACCAGGATTGCCTCAGCCAGTAACCAGGCTTGCCTCAGCCAGTGACCAGGCTTACCTCAACCAGTGACCAGTGTTGCCTCAGCCAGTGTCCAGGCTAGAATCAGCCCGTGACCAGGCTTGCCTCAACCAGTGACCAAGGTTGCCTTGGCCAGTGACCAAGGTTGCTTCAACCAGTGACCAGGCTTGCCTCAACCAGTGACTAGGCTTGCCTCAACCAGTAACCAAGGTTGCCTTGGCCAGTGACCAAGGTTGCTTCAACCAGTGACCAGGCTTGCCTCAACCAGTGACCAGGTTTGCCTCAACCAGTGACTAGGCTTACCTCAACCAGTGACCAGGCTTGCCTCTGCCAGTGACCATGGTTGCCTCTGCCAGTGACCAAGGTTGCCTCAGTCAGTGACCAGGCTAGCCTCAACCAGTGACCAGGTTTGCCTCAACCAGTGGCCAGGTTTGCCTCAACCAGTGGCCAGGTTTGCCTCAACCAGAGCCCAGGCTTGCCTCAACCAGTGACCAGGCTTGCCTCAGCCAGAGAAACTGGCTTGCCACTGCCAGTGCCCGGAAGTGTGGGAGGGGAGGCTGTGCTGAGGGACAGACACAGGCCCTCGCCAGACAACCGGGGTCGGTCTGGGGGAAGCAGTAAAGATTTCGAAATATGTCTATGAACACCTAACGCTCAAGAGGACTTGTCCGGCCACTGGTGGTAGGGCTAGGCTGTCTCCCTCACTAGAACCAGGATCCCGATTCCTCTATCATGGAATAAAGTACTGAAACTGAACTGAACCGAAAGAATATCCCTGATAACTGGAACTTGTCAGCATAACACTTATCCTAAAATCCTCTACACCATCACACTGCCTCTCCTCTTACCGTCCTGTATCACGTTCTGTTTATATTTATCTAAACGCTCTGAAAATAGATCGCAAACAGAATGAAACTGAACTGAATCAAGCAAAATATCCCACTTTCATTCACACAACGTGAGTGTAGACCCAATCACTCCATTGCCAAAATACAATCACATCCTCAACCAATCCCAAGCCCCTTCCCGAGCAGTATTAGTGGCAACAGACGTCAACAGAGCATCTGAAACTGTCATCCGACCCATCCTCACACGAAATACACTTGACACCACCTTCACAATAAGTAAATACAATGGTTAGCCAGCTCCATGGTTGGCCACCAAGCCAGAATCACTCATGAAGACTTCACCTATAGAATCATTAAGCTGTGCAATGGAGTCCCTCTCTTTAATGTCTTCCTACTTACCCTCCATGGCCCATTGGAGACCACAGAATGAGGTCCCCTCACGCGTACACAACGATCTAGACAAGTGACAGCATCCTTACACCGCTGCTGTAAGAACATCCATGTCAAACTACATGACACAACTGGAACAATGGCTCACCGAGGACGGAATGTCTGTTGCGGCTCCACATAAATATTCAGTCGTCCTTTTGACCCTAGATAGGCACTAGCCCAACTTGCACACCCTCCTGTCATCTTACATGGCCAACCAATCCCACGGAAGAAAACACAAACTGTTCTGAGAAATAAATACGACAAACGACGAATGTTTGCTCCCCACGCCTCAAACATCATCACTAAAGCCACGAACTAAATGCCTTCAGAACATTAAGCAGTGCCGGATCTGCATAAGATAATGAATCCCTTTGTAACTTCTACAAACAATTCATCCGTTCCACCCTAGGCTACGCCTCACCTACCCAGTCATCCGCCCTATCAAAACAAATGCAACAAAACTGCAAACCACACAACACATCCGAGCATTTAAGAATAACCACGGGCTGCCCAGCGACCATGACCATACCTGTACTGGGAAACATATTTATCTATATACAATCCCTCTTCAGTGTGCTCGGCACTCAGTCCTCTGCAGCAGCACCATACTCGTCTTCTCCACACCACCCCATAACTAATCGTCAAGTCCCAAACAGAAAATATAACATGTTTCCCCCACTCCACAATTAGGCAACCAGTACTCATAGATCCCCCTATCCAAAGGAACACAACTGTGACTCAGTCTTTAAGGCCAACCACCAGACATACATCCGTCTGAAACCATAATCCTAAGACATACACGAGTTACGTTTTCTCCTCTGCACTCTGGACAGCACCCATCCCTACAACACTATAGAGGCACCGATTCAGCACATCTCAAGACCCGACCTGCCCACGAAGCAACTACCACAATGAAGACACACAACACTTGTTGTTCAGAGGGCCTGTACTCCTCCCACACAGACAGACACACAACATCGCTACACTTTACGCCCTGTGGATCACTCCAGGTGGAAACCAACTTAGTAAAGTATTGTTTTGCCTTACCATCCGATGGTTTTATTGGCTGGTCTACCTCCACAGTTTGGACTAGTCCTTAAGCCATATTGCTGGTCATCAGATCAGTCAGGCTGTTTGAAGCTGTGAGTGGTTGGCCCTACCTGCAACCCTCCACAACCACGATGGTCCGGTGTGTTTCCCAAATCGTACACGATCGGCTTCATGTTAATACATCATGATGTTGATCGATCGCCTCGACAGTTGAGTGACACCCAATTTTCCCCAGTACTGGACGCCACAATTCTGTCCCTCGTGTGTTTAAATAACGCGAAACAGAAACAATATGGGCATTAAACATCTACTAAAGAGAGAGACTGGGGCTTAGTGGTGCTGCTCCCATTATCATTCACATCTCCACGAGACAGGAAACACCAGCTCCAAACGTTACTCATCAGCGCCGCTGTGACGTCAAACATGGAAATCTTCCCAAAGTCTAAGATGTCAACTGACTGAATTGTTGGAAGGAAATAATCAACAAAACCCAGGACGATATAATTTTAAGACGACCATACCACAACTCCTTCAGTTAATTGACTCGAACAGATACTGTAAAAAGCGCTCATGAACAAACAAAATGCCGATTTGATACATAAACACAAGGACTTTACCAAAGCCTTTGATGACAGCTTGACAATGGTGTCAGTGCACTTAATATGCGTAAAATGGGAATAACAAAGAAAATCGACTGATACACAACTTTCACACCAATGATCACTAGAAAATAATTCTGTTCCCATTATGGAAGATTCTCGAACATTCCAGTTCAACACGGGGCAAGGCGGGAGAACTCGCCGTCAGGAGTTCCAATTCAGCCCCCAGAGAAAAACCAATATGGCGGCGATAATGTCAGAATCCTGAGGGGAGATTCACTCCCATAAATATCAGCTTCATAGACAATTAATTCTTTTTCTCTGTAATGAACAAAGATCATACCAGTCATGAACACGGCAACATAATTAGATTTATTCAAAAGATGCCCAACTCACGTAACGTAACGTAAGTTAGCATCATGTAACATAACGTAAACTAACAGCATAATTAACATAACGTAACCCAGTATAGTGTCGTAACAACGTAACCTGGCCTAATGTAACACATCGTAACGTGACCTAGCATACTGTAACGTAAAATAACGTAGTTTAACCAAGCGCAACCTATCCTAACCTAACCAACAGAAATGTGGAAAAGTTTAGGTAAATTCACTTATGTATTAACAAATGTATCTTTGATGTACCTTCATATGTCTCAGCTCTCCTAACGTTCCCAGACAATACAATGGATCGGGACACAAAACCTACGGTAGCCATGTAAAATGTCACAATTCTTTTGTAAAACTGCAAGAGTTTTTGTCCTAAAAAAAATAACGAAACCCACTGACAAAAAATTCGTGAACACAAAAATTACCCCAAAAGTAAAAAGTAGCCCCTAAACGTGTATATATATATATATATATATATATATATATATATATATATATATCAGTAGGTCACAATGATACCCGTGATCTAGCGTATGCTGATAACCACGAAGAAAAATGAAGGACGATAAGTCCCGAGTGCATTTTCGAGTGACTAATACATCGCCAAGGGGAGGTACAATACCATGAGCCAATCACACGAAAGTGCACTTGGGAGTTATCGCATTTCATGTCCTCCTCGTGGCTATCAGCAGGTTTCCCCCGTAACCACCGGCTGATTCATGGATCTTCTTATGCGTCATGCATCCTTACCAGCTGGAAATACTGACACTCATGTTCTAGACAAGGAAGGGAGGCTTTTCGTGATTATATTATACGATATTATATATATATATATATATATATATATATATATATATATATATATATACAAATACACACATGTACATATTTAGACTTGCTCGCCCCCATACTCATACTTGTTCGTGGTTTCCTGTATAGCTCGGAAGCGCCGGAAACAAACGAATGACCTCATTTACTTACATTCATTCTTAAGCTGTCACTTGCAATGCCTCGAAACAGAGGCCCCCATCCATTGCCAGGCTTCCCCTGACAGCATCACATGCCCGGGCTCAGTCCACTGGCAGCACGTCGCCCCCTGTAAGTCACTTCGTTCCACTTTGCTCAATCCCCTGCACGCCTCACACCCTCCTGTATGTATACTCAAGTCCCGAACACTCTAATCATCTTTCACTCCACCATTCCATCTCCAGTCTGGTCTCACTCATGTCCCTGCCCCCGTCCACTCCTGACACGTACACCCTCTACGTCATCTCTTCACTCATCCTCTCCACATGAACAAACCATTGCTGCAAACACTCTTCAGCTTTCCCGACCACACTCTTCTCACTGCCACACCTCCCTCTTGCTTCTCACTCGACCAAACCTCCTCACACCACATAGTCCTCAAGCATTTCATCTTCGTAGTTTTGTATCCATGGACCACGTCTCGCATCCACAAAACACCGTGGGGATTCCTATGCCGTCAAACATAGCCATCTTTGCCCCTAAAGACAATGACCTCTCTTTCCACACACTCCCCTACTGCACCCAGGACCACGGCCCACCCTCGCCCATCCTATGGCTCACTTCAGCCCTTAGCGTTCCATCCGCTGCCGTGTCCTATCCCAGGTATTCAAAACACACCACCTCCTCCTGGTTCTCTCCATTCAAACTCACTCTAATAAACAATGTCTTCCTCCTCTACTAAACTTAACAGCCTTGCTTTCAGTTACATTATCTCTGAACTGTCTCCTTTTCAACACTCTTCTAAACTCCGACTTATGCATTTTCCCTCCCGAGTCTGCCACCAGCGTCGTGTCATCAGGAAACAGCAACTGACTCATCCCAACAGCCTTCACGCTCGCCCCTCACCCTAGAGGCAAGGTACGCACGCACACAACAACCCATGAGCGCGGGGGTGGGGGGGGTGGATGCTCTGGCAAACACGAGGGAAAATAACATAAATGTCAAGGTTCCACACGACCACTTGTTCTCCTCCAACTGCTGGAGTGGTGTGCGCTTACATCACCTCACTGGGCCGCTGACACGACCGCCAGGAACATTGCTGTGTGCTGACATCATCACACGGGGTGATGACTGAAACATGATTTACCAAAAGGACAAAGATAACGAACGCCCTCTGTTGGAATGATCATGGTATACTGCTGCCTGCCAACACCGCTCGTACTGCCAATGATTCGTGATGTTTGACGCCGTGCCAAGATCATTCAGAGGTTCACGTCGCAGTACCACGATCACTCAGCTACAGTGCCGAAATCACTGAGGTTTATAGCTGCAGTGCCAAGGTCACCCAGAGGCCCATAGCTGCTGTTGCAGAGGACCAAATTTTGGCACAGCGGCATCGGGCCTTTGGGTTATCTTGGCACTGCAGCTCTGGGCCTCTGAGTGATCTTGACACTGCAAATGTGGGCCTCTGGGTGATTTTGGCACTGCAACTGTGGGCATCGGAGTGATCTTGGCACTGCAACTGTGGGCATCGGAGTGATCTTGGCACTGCGGTTGTGGCACAGCTGCAGTGCCAACATCATCCACAGTCACAGTGCCGCTGTGCGAGGATAACCCAAAAGTCCAGCTGCAATCGCAGCGCTAAGATCACCCAGGGGCCCACAGCTGCACTCCTAAGATCATCCACATCAAAGATTTAATACCGCAGTAATTATCAAAGATCACAACTACTGGCAATAACAGGTGCCAGGTAGTTAACATACGAACGGTTCTAACAGGCAGGGAAGACCAATGTAAACCCATAAATACTTGTGGTCCCCTCGAGTCATGTCAAGCACTGTACATCAATACGGTACCACAGATAAACAGTGACATGAATATACTAGAGACAGTGTAATACTGTTCCCAGGGCTGTAGAAGACAACAGTCGGTAACAAATACGAAGAGCGCGAATGAAAGAAAATCTTGATCGTGCTTTACCCACCAATAACCATATCCTACATTCAAACGGTGTAAATATCCAGCCCCGAAACACTTAAGTTTGGCTCAGCTGTGCTGGGCTAAGTTAGATTTATATGTGACTTGGGTACAAACCTTGGCTAGGACACATAATGTTTGTCTGGGGTACAAATCTAACATAATCCAACCTAACCTAGCCTTGCTAAGGGGAAAATGTTGTTGGGGGTAGTGAGAGAATCTTCGGGTGATTTGGGATTCGAACAATTCCCTCTGGCACACAGACCTGGTTCGTAAACAGTACACAGTGCTAATCCCCCACTAGGATGACGGGCACAGCTCCCGTAAGAAACAGGAAAACATCATGGAAGTCTGGGGTGGAACGCTACCGTAATTTACCAACGACTGATCCGAATCAGGAAAAGTCCTAGACCTCATAATAAGGGTGGGCCATTTTAATGTCTGTTTCCGTCTATGCCGCTAAGCTTTGGAACTCCATCCCGTCATCTCTCTCCTAAACTACAAACAACCTGGACCTCTGTCTTAAACTGCCACAAGGAACATTTTCCACTTCCAAGAAAACTTGAGCTATTTTTTCCCTCATTTCTTCCTCTTAAACCCTTTTCATGACTTCAATAAAGACCAAAACAAAACAAAAAAGTCGACTTCTGTCCCTGACAGGAACTCCAACATTGAGGAAAAAAAAAAGCTTCTTCCTGAAAGGCGTACCAGGCAACACAGGATACAAAACACATAAACTTGCTGCAGCACCAAACAGCCTCGGACACCAATCCCTCATCAAGGAAGCCAAGTGGCCGACCTGAGGTGCAGGGGCGGCAAAGGCCTGGCCCCGGAACCCGACATAAGGAAGGCGAGGCGAGATATCACGTTGCAGGCTTTCGCCAACACGAGGCTAACGACGTCTCGTCGTGTTCACAAGTTCCCTTTGAAGTTTATGAGCAAATTTATACTTCTCAAAAGGTCGGCCAACATGGAAATTGTTTCTGAGGTCAGTTTGTGGCATTAAAATTTCCACCATCTTCCCAGACTGGACACAGGTGCATTAAACATTAGAGAGCAGATCAGCCTCGCTTTTCCTTCCGCTCTTAATCATTTACGTCCGTAATTTGGCCCCGGAATAAACTTCCTCAAGCTGTCTGAGGCCGCGGCCCGTAGGCCTACCACACTCCACAGCTGGCTACGCCGGGACACCTTATCTGTCCAGGAAGGTCTCTGAAATTTTCCAATGGGCAGCCTCGCCATTTCTAAATATACATATATATATATATATATTATTATAATACTTGATGGCTGTTTCCCGCGTCAGCGAGGTAGCGCCAGGAAACAGACCAAAAAAACATCCCCCGCATACACATATATACATACATGCACACATATGCACCGTACATATATATATACATATCAACATATACATATATACATACAT
>JAYMFT010084013.1:0-14211 GCA_038088735.1 Panulirus argus | reverse complement strand
AGTTGCACACTGCACATTCACGACACAGAGAGAGAATGACCAATATATATATATATATATATATATATATATATATATATATATATAACCACTGCGAGCCAATCATCAGTAACTGCCCGTCTAAGCACACATACTTAGTCACCCGTCACTACTACCCGACAACAATTATCCGTCATTAACCATCCATCATTAAAGACCTGACGCCGGCTATCCATCACTAACCAACCGTCACTCCGTCATTAGTAGCCTATACCCAACAACCCGACACTATTGTCAACCTTCACTACCTCCTGCCCGTCCGTAGTCGACCGTCCCCATCAATCAACCATCGCCAGTCAACCGTCACTCTTCACTTGAGTCTATCTCCATTTAAATTCTCGCCTTTTCTGACGGCCCTCGTCGTCTCTGTCTGTCTGTCTCTCCCGTCTTTCCTACCTTTCTAACTCTTTCTCTTCCCTTATCTCTAAAATCTATCCGTTGTCTCCTGAATCTAGTCGTTGTCCCATGAATGACAGGGGGAATGGTCATACGGCATAAATGAAAGACCCATGAAAAAAGCAGAAAAAAAGTACGCGTTAGAAAAACAGAAACGGCTATAAATAAATAAATATACAACACTCTGCTTTTCGTTCCCGCCTGGCAACACTGAGGCTGTCTCACCAGCCCGCTGATGAAATTTACTGAATTGGTCAAAATTATTATACGTGTCTTTAATACCATTATTTCTTTTTTTATTACAAAATATAGTTTACCGTTTTAGGCCAATCGGGATGATATAAAGACTTATTTTCGCCCGGTTGTTATGTGATCCCGATTGAACGGTGATAAATAAAGGATGTTACTGTTCGTTGCTGGCATGAAATAGGACGCTGCCACATTTCCGGCGAAGAAATATGATTACAAATGACGCAAATATCATCGCTCACTCTCCATTTCGGCCACAGTTCAGTTTTAAAGACTCATCTCTCTCTCTTGATTACTTTACGAAATGGTTTACTTCAGCGGTCCGCTTAGAACTCAAGGACAACAGGAGAGAAGTTCGTATATAAAACGCTGAAAATAATGTTGATGTAAGAGGTGGCGAGGAAGAGAGAAGTTTTCTGAAAATTCTTGAGATACGAGAAAAATGGTGAATCTAAGAGAGTGGTGAGTGGCTGTGTTGCGGATATAACCAAGATATTTAAGAAAACAGAGTCCGAGAGCCTTTCTCTTAATACAATTATCGTAGTGTGTGTGTGTGTGTGTGTGTGTGTGTGTGTGTGTGTGGTGGAAACTCAGCTCAGAATCTAGTGGAAAATACTGCTATCCTTTAAGAAGTGTGGACTGATGTGGAAAATAAATTCAATGTTGAGGAAAATCAATGATACGTGTGTAAGATCAAAAGTTGGAAAAGACTTATGAGGAAATAGATACTAGCATGTATCAGTCTCTCTCTCTCTCTCTCTCTCTCTCTCTCTCTCTCTCTCTCTCTCTCTCTCTCTCTCTCTCTCGATCTATGTACCGGGATCCTCATAAAGAGGGTTCTGGGGTTGTGCAATATATATATATATATATATATATATATATATATATATATATTCTTCAATGTGTCTCATTCAACACCAGTACATATCTTTATGTACAAATGAGCCTTTTTTAATGAGCAAGTTTCTTCTTTTAGAAATGGCATATCATATATTCACTGTCGCTTTGTTTTTTTAACTGTACCATGAGATCCGCATGTGGGGTTTAGCCCTACCCACCACCACGTCCTCAGACTCAACGTAAAGACCTGCGGACATTCCTCGTTCATCTTCCTGAACGTCTGTTGGCAAGACGTTGACACGGGATAGACCAGACTGGCCGTTGACAGCTTAATCTATATCACATGTCTCGCCAACCTGTCATCTGGTTTCGACCTGAGAGGCCAGTACTCGCCGGAGGTTATCTGCTGTCCACAGGGTACACACACAGTCCCTGATAATCTATTCGCAGAAATGTGAGTTACACATTTCATATTCTACAGTATCTGTCATCCTTACACAACGGCCTTGATTTCCAATTTCAGTAAATCAATGAAGATTTTTTTTCTTTTTTTTTGTATTTCCAATTATCCATCTAAATCGACAAGGAAATTTTTTGTATTTCCAGTCATCCATTTTTTCCTAACACTGGTTTGTTGTTTAACTATCATGTGGTGATGATAATGGTCGACCAGTTTAGTGCATGTTCGTTCCTGGGCTATGAATTGGTAGGATGTGCAAGCACATTCTATATTCGAAAAGCGGTCAAGACCCTTCGTGTGGTAACGAGCTAAAGGTGTGGTTAACTTCTTTGAGAGAGTATTGCGTAAGGGGCACCATGTTTCTCAAAGTGCCATTAAACTATCAGTATGTTGCAGTGGCAAATAATTCTTCACTAGAAGCCAACAAGCCAATTACTTATTCCACGTTGAACAGCAATCTTCATGCCATCTGCCACACATCTAGTCATTAACAGACAAGTCAGTTAAACTCTAAAAAAGGTTTGTAAGCAACGACGATCCTTTTGCACAACAACAAAGCAGGAAAATCTAAAAATATGTGATATTGTTGAAAACTGGGTTGATCTGCATGAGGATTCGTAACTCCTGTCGCCAACAGACTATGTTAATGGGATGTTTACCTTCCTGAAGTTACAGAACATTGCAACTAAACACCATAGGTTTACCTGAACATAGAACAGTTTTTTCCAGACCATACACACAAATACACACACATTATGATCCGGTAAAAATCCGACAAAAATATCTGAAATACGCTTTAAAAATCTTATGCTCAAGATATCCAACATCTCCCGTCCAACCCTCCACTCTCATGTCAGTTCAAGGGAGACTCATAATTCGGACAATTCTGTCAGCGACCAGTCTCTTCAGTCCACATTTCTCCAGTAAACATGCAGGAAGACGAACTAACGTCTCGACATATCAGTACGCTTTATGCTGAGGTTTTAGCTCAAATATGTCCAAAAGGACTCCGAACCCACTGGATAATAATCCAGTTCTCGGCTCAAGCGCTCTGGCGTTTTATCGTGAGCGCTGTAGGACTGCAGTGGTTGTAAATTAAGCACCTTCTGAGGAGACAATTGATTTCAGTTTCCCCAGAGCGTGGTGCACAAGCCACATTTTCTGTTAAGTCAAATTTGTCTCTAAAGTTTAAGAGTATCTTTATTATTTTACTATTGTTACCGTCATTATTATTAAACTTATTTTTTCATAATCATTACTATTATTTTCAGTTATTATTCATCTTATCATTGCTATTATTATTCATATCATTAGTACTATCATTGCTCATTACTATTATTACTATCTTTATCATTATCATTATCTTATTCTACCGGCGAGCAGCACATCTCGCCACACCACCGCGCGACCCACCACCGGGACAATCCTACTCCCCACCTGCGGGCTGGTGCCCGCTTTGTGTATTTTATACATTTACGTGCTATATGTATGCACTGTTGTCCATATGTATGAATGCATTTAATGCACAATAAACCTTTCATAATCAATAATGGTTATTCTACCCATGGAACTGTATGGAAAACACTGAACGCAAAATTAGGTAATCACTGTTACACAGTATATGCGTGTGTGTGTGTGTGTGTGTGTGTGTGTGTGTGTGTGTGTGTGTGTGTAACTTTCCTATTGTGTATTCCTTTAAAGCTGCTGTACACGAGCCATCGACTGAATGATGCAATCTAAATCTGAAGTGTCCACTAACTTCTGGCCATCTCTGTATGACAGAAACAAGAACACTGGACATCAATATTCACAATCACCGGACTTCGTCTGCACCTGGCGACATCGCTAGTGAAAAAAAAAAAAAAATATATATATATATATATATATATATATATATCACCTTCGCTGCGTCTGGCTCACCGTCAATGCACAAAAGGTAGTTGAGGAACATCTCGCACCAAAGGAGTCTTATCACTTTCCTGCTCATCATTTGAGTCGAGGTCTTTACCCTGGAGCTCCTCAATTTGGGTCCTGGGGTTGTATGGTTATATACAACCGTAAAACAAAATGATATGCACATCATGGAGTCATTATGTCAAGTCTGAGTAATCCACCTACGTCTTTCTACATGCTCTTCGAAAACGATATATCTTTGGCCAATGCCTCGTCGGTGTCTACTTCTGCAGCGTGTGAGGAGCTAGGGGTAGAAGGAGGAGGAGGAGGCTGAGTTACAGCCCATAAGCCTTGAGCACCACTTACCCCCGTCGTTAGCTTGTTACATAAAACTTGAATAACGAAGATGCAGCCTCGCTAATATATTTGCTCGACTGGGTTTACTGCGGATACAAGTTCACGGTCGTAAAATCCGAACGAATATACTTTAGGGAACGAAAGTATCCGGGAAGGGAGATGGGCCTTTATGTAAACGTCAGAATAAAGGAAAAAAATAAACTGGAAATAAATCCTGGTCTGAGGACAGGTTGAGGCGTAATAATTCAGACTTAACAAGGGAGCCAAAAAAGTATAGATGGTCCCTGAATTTATATATGATCATTCCACACACCAGTCTTGACGTCGCTTGCCTTTTGCAATTCTCGTAACAAGCTGCAGAGGAAATATCAACGGGGAGTGCAGACGAGGCTTCTGGCTATATACGAAGCAAACACACAACGCCAGCGTCATACAGAGAGTTTAATTAACTGAAGGATTATACAATATCACTCATCGGAACAATCTGCATACGAAATAAAAATATCTGTGACTGATCAAGAACCCCATCGTTATGTCATTTAAATAAATGGCTTTTGTTAACGACAAAAATACATTTTCAACGGAACTTTACTTCAGTAATGCTATTTCTTTTAAATAAATCTATACACCTTTACTAACTTATCAAAACAGAGAAGGACATAGATACGGAATGTATTCCTCAGGTATTATATTCGATATATGGCTGTATGGAGAGCAATATTCCACAGCAGTAATTTCTGCTACCAACTTTGTCACACCACAGCATCGTCAAAGCTCCGCATTCGGTGTCACTTCTTTTGCACCTTGCGGACTGGAGAGAACATACTTCTGGATCTCTACAGGAGCGTTGTGGGTCGGTGGTACAAGTGTCTTGTAGACAGGTACAAATACCTTGAATTTAGGGAAGCCGCTGAAAACAGGACTGTTACCCCCATGAAAAAGAAAAATAAATCATGTGTTTTTCTTGCGACTATACGGGCGCATTTATCAACATGGTCAAACTAAGGAAAGATTTTCCCTTAATCTGCAGCTTAATCAACACAAAAGACGCGCCTCAAACCTACCTCTCGATTGTGAATATCAGAGGAACCATCGTAATATGTGTCTGCTCAACTGTTTCTATATGCATACTGCATCGATGGCCAGTTGAAATGCAGTCTCTAACGTTAACATTTCACTGTTCAGAAAACGATCCGATTTACTAAAAAAAAAAATATACGAAAAGAGGGACACGGGAATCATAGAATATTGATTATACAGTCCCGGAAATAAAGCGAATATAACATAAGAAGACAGAACATGCTACTGAAGAGTCGATAAATTCAACAGTAACATATGCAAATAAAACGACGTAAATCTGAGACCGGATGTCGGCAGTTTTAAGATGAAGCGTTTGCTGGAGCAAGACATGCCCCAGTCCGCGACCATCCCGTTTGAAAGGGATACTGTTAGAGAAAAAGAGAGACATTAATCAGGGTTCCGAGGGTATTTGCAGATCTGACTCTTAAAGGCAGAAAGGTTACAGGAGGAGGGAAAGACGTAAGGAGGAAGAGAATTTCACAATGTGGATTTTCGAGGGAGGTAGTTATCACAACGGTCCATCCTCGAGCGGCCGGTTTCTACACAGAAATTGTGGGAAGCAGCAGCCAGGAAGGTGCCTTTACTCTAAGCCTTAGGGGCGGGGACACGTGCAGACACCACGGTAAAATGTTATAAAAAAATATAGATACAATCCATCGTTCAAAAATTATTAACTTAGATGATAGTCATCATATCAATAATAAAGATGAAATTATTCATTGTTTCTACGATAGCTTAGCGTTTCTGCATTAAGTTATTGGTGCCTGATAAATGAATGTCTTCAATATCGTCTGCATAACTTAAATATAATCTGAGTGCTGAAGGTAATGTGTTGCAGCATAAAGGTACAAAAAGATAAGTTAAGGATGATTTAGATAATTGATATTGATAGTAATTATCTTAATAACAGTAATGGGGATACTGAAAAGAGTAATAATGATGACAATTATGATAATGACAATTCTTACTTGATTATGATAATAGCATCAATAGTTATGAAGATAATAATCACTGCTACTACTACTACCAGTACTACCACTCCTATTACATCTATTACCAAAAATGAAAATAGTGATAATAATGGTTCAGATAACAATACTTAAATAGCAATAAGAATCAAAAGGTGAAGAAGAATGCTGATGTTCAAAGTGATTTTAGCCAGATTTACTCTTACAAATTTTAAACAATGATACGACTTCCCATAACCTTTATATGGAAAACATCCAATGCAATATTTCTCTTATAAATAGCCCTCCTCTCTCTCTCTCGTGCCCTAGCCCAAACCAGAATTATTAAGGCTTACACCAGATCTATCCTGCCCCCGCACCATATCTATCCGGCCCTGACTAGATGTATCCGGCCTAGGAATCCGTTGAGTGAAGAACATGGTAGGAAATGCTACGCTGATGAAGTGAGTTCTCTCTCTCTCTCTCTTCCACACACTCTACCTTATTGATGGGTGACTTTCCCCCACCATCCATATATTGACGGTTGAGTTTCCCCCCTATCATCCACATGATGGTGAGTTTCCCCAATCATCCACACGTCGATGAGTGAGTCTTCCCTCATCATCCATATTTTTGGTTGACTCTTTCGTAGTCAAACTTCTGAAACAGTGCACGCTTGCATACATACGTACATATATACAAACATACATGTATAACGGAACAGCTCCACACACACACACACACACACACATACACACACACACACACACACACACGCAGGGATGAAGTCTGCCAGGCCCTAACTCGCAGGAGCCACCAGAGACCACGGGGACCGCACGCACGCACCCTCCTCTACAGACATTTCACGCCAGATCGCCTCTAGATCCCTGGAAATTATCGGCGCTGATAACGTTAAGGGATCCAACCCCCTCCTGCGATGATATATGAAAACCAATTTCTCACTCGCCGCTCATGACTCCCCCTTTTTATGCGAATACCATCAAAAATTAAACGTACGTCGGGGGAGGAAAATGAATGGCGTAATATCTGGCTATCCTATAATCCGCGAAGTTTTTAAACCTCCGCTTATTTCTTGGATTTTAGCTTCTACTCGTTTCCTGAAATACGTAGTCAATAGGAGACGACTTCATCATATGTAGTTAAATCCACAGACACGTAAATGCACTGAAATGCACGAGATCTTGTTCTCATTAAGTCTCAATATCCCTCACCACTCCGTGACGACATCCCACCATCCCATCTTTCCCTCTCCTGCAACACGGCAAAACACCACGAACCAAAATCCACCTTAAATATAGTCCTCCTTGTCCCCTCACCAATACTCTTACCCGGTGACCTTATTCGAACCTTTTAAGAGATGCTCAAAACGTTCCAGCGTCCCCCTTCTATTACCCTATACTCTGTGCTGTGTTGCCAACAGTACCCCAACAATATGGTTCATACAGAGGTCATTTTGCTACACTGTGCCTTCTTTGGTTTCATGGCGGATAGGAAAGCTGTCCCTGCTTCTCTGACTATGGCTAAAGATCCCTTTACGTATCCAAACATGGCGAATTAGAGATTTCAATTCCTGCATTTGAGCGCAGTACAATAAAGTACGTGATTTACAAAATCCCAACACGGGAAGAGCACCAGAGAGAGAAGAACGCTCATGAATATGAAATTCTAGGCACAATATTTTCCATATCAATCACCCAGAGCCTTATTTTCCAAATTAATTTCGCAAATATATTCCGAAAGTCAGCCACAGTGATCGGGAGCTGATGTGATTGGTTCGCTGGCGAGGTGTCCTTCTGTGTCAACACCTGTGATGGACAAGTTCATTATGGATCCGCCTGTTGGAACATCACAGACACACACACACACACACGCTCACAAACACACACACTGCCTCTGTTCCACTCGTTGTGGCGGCTCCGGTGGACGAGTCTTCGTCATGTGTCGTCACGGGTTTGACGATAGTATTCGTCCATACATCTCTTTCTTTGTATTCATGTTAGACTTCCTAACGATTAATCATTTTTTGTACCTATCACCACCGAAACACGATTACGAGTACCGATTTAATTAGGGCAATAATAATTCTCCGCTTGATGTTTTAAAGGTGGATTCAGGAGACGATATGGGAATCATTCCAGGGTAATTTTTGGGTAATTTACTCATCTATACCTGACCTAAAGACCTACATGCTTCACAGCAAAAGGCACCACTGGCGACGTCTGGAAGATGAAGACCCCCCTCCCTCCGATGGTGCTACTGGTGACGTCTGGAAGATTAAGAAGACTTCCCCCACGAAGCAAGCGTTAATAACCCGTCATTATCTCAAGACCACGAAAGGGAATTTACAACTCATAACTATAAATTACGTGGGTACATCCGCACACACACACGGTGCGTATAATCCGAGAGATCTTAAGTCTGCATCCTAATCACGTTGCACATTCTTTGAAAATCCTATGGTTTACGAGCTAATCACCGTATCTTAAAAAGAAAATAACGCGCCCCTGAGGTACCAATTTCATCCAACTAGAATTTAACCCTTTGTACGGGTCATTTGCGTATGGTGCTGACGACCATAAGTATTCAAATTGTCACCTGTTCGTGTAGCTAAGCGGGAGGTCATTCGATTATGACTAATTAACTCAAAAAAAAAAAAAAGTCTTTCACCGTTCGGATAAACGGAAGGAGTTCGGATATCTTAAAAGTGAAGTACAGACCCATCTAAAAGTGAATTTTCACTCAGTCCGTTTCACCGCAAATGTTTCTGGATACTTGAGATCTCCTTCCTACACTAGGGTCAACTGTCTATATACTATCATCACTCCAGGCAGTATATCTTTCGTCATAGGTATTTTGGATGTCACTATACGTCTCTTATTAACAAAGAGATACGTCTTCACCTCCTGTACGTTGCACTGACCTCATTATCTTTTTGTTTTCACATTTCATCCGATATCATCATCATCATCATTATCATCATCATCATCAGCGAACAAATATGAGACAAGGCCAACATTAGGGTACACTATAATTAGTCCGATTTTCAGAAAAGATGGAAAGTCATGAGCGTGTGTGTTACTGTTATTATGGTGTGTTATACAACACCATAATTAGGGTAACACACACTCATTTCTTCACACTCAACTACATACTATTACCAGAAGATGTCCGTGTCTTTGAACATCGGAGACTTGATATACAACCTTACTAACAGTGTTAAACGCACTGTAAGATGAAGTGATAAGACTTGACTTACAAAATGCTTGTATGTTGTGAATACATAGAGTTATACGCGATAATACCCCATCTAAGTGTAGAATACATGCATCTCTCTCTCTCTCTCTCTCTCTCTCTCTCTCTCTGCATGTATGTATGACTATACAGACACACAGATGTAGACAGAGAGATAAACAGAAAGGCAGATAGATAAAGAGAGAGAAAGAGAGAAATTGGATGGAGAGATGAATAGACGCAAATGACTAGATAGGATTAACAGGTAGAGCTGACTGTGTCCACGCGTGTGGCTGTTGTGTACCAGATAACCAACTTTATGCATTAAGTAATATTACTTTTAGGTCTAATGACATCATTCTATAAAGATATGCATGCATGATACGGGGGAAAGTGTATGTCATATCATGAAAATTTACCTTAAAATATTCCTTCACAGGAGCAATATTTGCCTCTAGCGAAGCGCCAGAGTCAATGCAGTGTTAAGGGCGAATCTCAAAAAAAAAAACGCGACGTTTGAAAAGTCAGAAACCCGACCGCTTTTTATTTTCTTTTATTTATTCTGGATTTTTTTTTTCTAGTTGTTATAACCCGGTAACAGTGATTTTTATAGTAGCAATAATAGGTTATTCTCGGAGAACTCTTAGATCGAAAATATAAAGAAGATTCTGACGTTGTGATGGTTACATAACGTGTGTCGTAAATCCGTTCTAACTATCAATATCAAGCATAGATACGATGGTAGACTAATTCTGTTTTAAAGCAGAAGAACTGGCGACTGATCCTATGAAATGTATAACATGTTTCGATACACATCGGTTCTTTTCTATCTCTCTTTTAACGAGAATTTTCTTCCCAAGGAACGGGTTCCTGTTACTTTTCCTCCTTTGGAGTATATGGAATTACGGTTCATTACTGGAGAATTAGCTAGCAGTAGGACTTAAGAGCATGAGACAAGTTCAGCTAGCCATCTGAAGGGGAACAGCTCCCTGCTTCATGTTCTGCTTTGGTCGTGTTACGAAAAATCAATCATCAAATCACGTTGTTTAAAGTAAAAATATTCACTGTTCCATAAATATAACTGGAGGAAATCCTTCTGCTGAGTCACGGGTAGGACTCCATTATGTCTTACTGTCCGAGATCATATGCACCTCCACTTCTCATCACCTCAGTGATTCACAAACACATAAATATGTTAATTCCCTCATATACATCCCGAAATAATATTCTGGATGCTTGGGAATTAAGTACGTTGACTTAAGAGCAAGTAACAAGAGCACCTGGCTCTCGTATGAATCGTCTCGGACGCCAGAACAGAGAGATTAGCCTGCAGCTTGGTCTGGCGATGCGGTGCTCAGGCAAGGAGGCAAGTACCAAGCGTAAAGCCTAAGTGCTAGCGTTCACGCGAGAGAAAACGGCAGATCTCGTCCATTAATTCATTTACTTCCTTCTTTCCTCTGTGGTGTTGTACAATGTATACATTTATGAAATCAACAGACATCACAAATATAAGAAAAAAAGACTAGCATATCAAATGTACGATTTTATAGGGATGGACGTGCGAAAAAGCATGCCAGCAAAAATAGGGATGATAAAACTAGAGAGAGATCATCCCTACACGATTTCCGTTAGTGAAAGAAAACTGTTTGCACGCCGTGTTCTGTTTAATGGAACTCCCCACCCGAGATAACTTGTCTATAGCGATATCATTCTAATTCTTATTTCTTTTTTTTTTTTTTTTTGCACGGTTTCAAACACCTCCATCCCTATAAAGTCATATGTATAGTAAATAATCTATATCATCTGTCTTATAAGGCATAGCAAACTGGCTATATATTTAAAGTTTAAGACATCGGAATACCATGAAAAAATGCCATAAGGTGAGTATAATTAATTCGAAATATATGTTGTAAAGCTTACAGTCTAAGTTATGTCATACCATACCATATCACAAGCCGTGGTACAGAGGTATACAGCACTAGAATCATAAGACCTTAATAGAACGGCTAGAAAATGCTAGTTAATTATGCCTACTATGTATACTACAAAGGTATGCCAGCCAGGTAACAATACAAAGTTATATATTATCTAGAGCATACCAGCAGGGTACAGTACACAAGATATGCAATTAATTAGGAGCATCCTACCAATATATAACAACATCCAGCATATATCACCAGGGTGTATCATTAAAATACATTAAGAGTAAATTATTCCATTAATTAAGGACTACGACAGAAGAATAAAGTTCAGAACTTGGATGACGAGGTAGGAATTCATCGCCCGGTACATAACTAATAAAATATAAAGCATCGACCAAATTACTACACGTAGAAGACACTGACATAGGATGAAAATATGACTTGGGAAGCACACTCAAGTGAGAGACATGTCGGAGGAGCGTGAATGAAGTCACTCCTTAAGCGAGACGGTATTCTATTGTCACTGGACGGAAGCGTGTATCGTCCCATCAGAATACCTCACTCTCAAGGAATCCATAATTTCCCAGTTTATGCTCGGTGAGGGTACGGCCTTTTGAAACTGCAGAAGCCCCATAAAATGAGAGTTCTGTTGTATAATAAAATTAATTACGAGCAGATTAAGCAACCAGCGGAGTAATCAAGCAAATATGAAGAACACCGAGAGGATTCAGAATACTCCAGTATGTATATCAAGCATATACTAATTTGATACTGCACAGTATTTCCTCAAGAATATGTCATGCAGAATCTAACACCAAGACTACATAACTCCCGAGTAATTATCATGGATTAACTGCACATACCACCAGGATATACTAGGTCGTCTACAAGAAAGGTTATCAACTGAAATATGCTCATTTCTATCATAGGATTCTATACTTTAAGCTTACTTGCCAATACATGACGTTATACCATCCGAAATATATTACCAAAGTAGGCTCTCAGGTTTTACTAGAAGGGATAAATCATGTTACATCCACCAAATGTACCATAAAGCTAAAGAGTATTGCCATACTATACCCTCAAAAGGTCGAAGCTACTGAAGATCACATCACTTTCAACATTACAGCTCAGCTGTTCCACCAGGCATGATATACAATAGCCAAGGTATGTCATACTGCCTGATCAACAGCATTGAAAATATACTACTCCTTAATACACTAGAACCTCTTAGACACATAATGCGACTTCAGTCGATCATCATACAACAGGGGGTATGTCAGGCTGTGGTATTACCCACCAAGGATTCCTAAAACCACCGCTTCAGGTGTTATGAATCCTGATGTACGTAAGTGACTTCGAGGCAAAGATCATCATCATCATCATCTTCAGCTGCTGCTGCTGCTGCTGCAGCACTTATGCCTTTGGGTCAAGGCTTTAACCCCGCCGCTTGGCTGACGGAATTTCGGCTACGCCAACAATTTAATCATCCCGTCTACTTTCCCGGCACCAGAAGACTTCAGAAATGGAGAGGGAGAGGGAGAGAGAGAGAGAGAGAAAAGAAGTTTTGAGGCTACTTGTATCTCAATATGGATTTTCCTCTTTCCGTTGAAGACGGCAAGAATGTTGTATATACATAAGTTGAATCGTGTTGTTGAGATTACACTTTTTCTCCTCTTCCCCGCCATCTATCTGGTCGTCTGAAATGGGTCTGTCGGGGATGAGGGATGGACAGTCGTTTAAGATTGGCGAGGGACGACTTATGATCCTCCAGGCTTCTTACGGGTACAAGGATAGTCGTTCACGCTTTTTACCGACCACCTGTGACCCTTTCAGGCTTGTTACGGCACGAGGATGGTCGTTCAGGTTTAGCCATGGTTCTCTAGGCCTGTTACGGGACACTGGGATGTTCCGTAACAGACTGGCGAGGTGTGGAACACTGGTGTTCCTCCGCACGTTGTTACGGAGGTCACTCAGGGCTCCAACGGAGGAAGAGAAGTCGTCCAGGGGTCTGATGGAGGAGAACCTGTCGTTAATGGCTGAAACGGAGGTAAAACGACGTTTCAGAGCTCTAACGGATACGAAAACAGTCTTTCGGGTTCTAACGGGGGTGAAACAGTCGCTCGGTGTTCTAACGGTGGTGAAACGGCGCTTCAGGAGAGCTCTCTAACGGAGGCGAAACAGTCTTTCAGGGCTCTAACGGGGGTGAAACAGTCGCACGGTGTTCTAACGGTGGTGAAACGGCGTTTCAGGAGAGCTCCAACGGGGGTGAAACAGTCTCTCAGGGCTCTAAGTGAGGAGGTACGCTCGTTCAGGACCCGTGACTTCATGAGGCTATCGCATTAATAATCACCCCCGGTATCATAATGATCCGATAAGCCCGGAAAGGAGACTCTAACGACCCATTAACGGTTACGGAGAGGAAGTAACGCGCTGATAACGTCATCCAGGAGAGTCGTCTGGCCAAATCTCTAGCAGGATGTAGATAGAGTTCCTCTCTCCTTTCCAAGCAGCATTTTCGCATTTCAATATTTCTCTTATTTCTTTCACATCCAATCTTAGTTCATCTCTGTGAAAACTTATCATGTTCTCTTATGGGTATGAAAAGATATATTTATAATATGGGATCATATATATATATATATATATATATATATATATATATATATATATATATATATATATATATATAATATGGTGAAATCGCACTTCAGTAGGAGTTCATATATCTTTACCTAATATGTAATTTATTTCAATACATGTGGCACAGCATGTT
>JAYMFT010084002.1:0-14211 GCA_038088735.1 Panulirus argus | reverse complement strand
CTCCCATCAAGGGGATGGCCACAGCAAAAGAGTCTCCAGTTATCCCTGTCCTTACATGCCTCTCTTACATACACTGTTTCATGCCTTCTTCCACCACATCTCTCCCTCCAGTACTCTTCCACTCTGATTCCCCATGTCACAGGTGGTGTTCCTCTCACACCAGTCTCTGTAATCGTACAATCATACTCTCTCCTTGTAAACTCCAAGTCTAGAATTTTCTCCACATGCCCAAACCACCTCAAAATAATATATTTCCCTACTCTACCTCTTCAGAATTTCTTCCCTTTGCATTTCCAGTCATACTAAATCTCATACACCTCCTCATTTCTTTCATTTCATTTATTCACAGCACATGCTGCTCTCATATGGCAGATTCCCTCTGCCTGGTTTCTTGACTTCTGTGACTCATTCCATATCCATGTGTCAGCTGCTTATGTCAGGGCTGAGAGGACTTTGCTATCCCTTAATCCTTTGTTAACTTCCATTCTTTCACTCCTTTCTTTCATTATTTTATTAATGGATCCAATGACTCTTCAACCTTGTATTACTCTTTTCCTTATCTCTCCTTCCATATATCACCAAACTTACATAAGATAGCTCTTAGATGCTAGAAATTCTTTTTCTCTCACTCTTTAGGGCTTTGCTAAATCTATACTTTCACTCTCTTTCTTTTCAAACTCTAGTTCTCTACTTTTACTTGCATTTGCCTTCAGTCACCTATGCTTACACATGTCATGAAACAGTTACAACCTGCTGCAACTCCTTTTTACTCCCAGCAAATAACTCAGCATCATCCACAAACAGGCTTGTCATTAGCAACCATTCCTCACTGCTGCACCCCATCTCTTCACTGCCTTTCCCAAGTTTTGGTCTCACCTCTCTTAACACTCCTTCCAAATATATGTTAAAAAGCCACGGTGACATCATAGCCCTGCCTTACACCCACTTGTATGCCAAGACTTTTGCTCAACTCTCCATTCACTCTTACATATGTATTTTTCTATTTGTAGAAGGCTTTCTCACCATCCAGCAGTTATACCCGTGCCTCATATCTTCTTAACACATCTCATAAAGCATTACACTTAACTCTGTTATATGCTTTCTCCAGATCCATAAAAGTTGCTTACAGCTTCTTACCTTCTACTAGATACTTTCCGAAAATCATTCTTTACAACACTGATCCACACATCCCCAACCTTTCTTAAAACCCCTTCCATCAATCTTTCAATCAACACTCTTGCATTCACTTTTCCTTGTATATTTCATATTTATTCCCCAATAATTGCTACCTGTATCCTTATTACCTTTTCCTTTGAAGGAGGAAACAGTAATAGCTTTCATTCAAACTTTAGGCACAACCTTCTGCTTTCATGCGAAGTCAACTTAACACATCAAATGCATCCACTTCGTCACTTTCTCCTCCATACTTTAACATTTCTGCTGTAATCCAGGTACATTTCCTATGTTCAACCTCATTTTTGCCCTTTTTACCTCTTTTCTTGCTATAGGCCTCAGCACTTGAATCTTTTTTCTTCCATCAGTTATACCCATGCATGTAACAGGTGCTGCCTCCTCTTTTACCACATTCATCAGTTCAAAATAATCTTTCCGTCTTCCTTTCACATACTCCTCATTTTTCAGCTACTCTCCTTCATTACTTCTCACATATACTTTTCAATTCTTACATCCACCTTTTTCTTTTTCACCTCCTTCTAGTACAATTTCTTATTTTTCTGAAACTTTTCACTTAATTTTTTTCCAAAATCTTCATCTGTTTCTTTGCTTTCACCTATCAGCTTTGTAACATTCTGCTTCATTTTTATGAGGTTTACAGGTGTGATCACTTTACGCAGGACAGTGCCTCTTGCCATAGGGTTGAAATGGTGATAAATTATCAGAGAAAAATATTCAACTGCTGGATTTGCTCGGAATTCCTCTAACCTCAACCCAATTGAGAAGTGGAACCAGATGAAGATTAAGCTTGCTTCCTGAAACACTTCATCAGTGCCTTGCCTCATTCAGGAGATCAAGACCCTATGGACCCAAAATATGGATCTAGAATACTTAAGAAACCATGCTAATTCCATGCCCGGATGTCTGCAAGTGGTTATCAAGACCTAAGGAAAGATGACAAAGTTCTAAAATGTAACTGCATTTGAAATATATGGGGATGGACAAGGTTTTTTGCAGACACTGCATATTAGTAGTCAAGATATGCAGAATTAGGAATGGAGGAAGAAAAGAATGGTTAATGTTTGGGAAGGCAGATGTTCATATATTCATAGTTGTCTTTTGCACTTCATATATACCCTCATGCTTATTTACTGATCAGTGATACATTACAGTAATCACAGAAGTTCTTTACATATATCTGAATCAGCACAAATTTTACTGTAATTTTTCTGTGATGCATTTTATTCTGAAGATGGTTGATATTCTGTCATGATTGAATACTGGTATATGATGAAACCACTATCCTTCTGTAGTTTGAGGTCTGGCCATTGGTTCTATCATTTCTATTGAAATGCTTACAAATGTATTTAAAGAAATGTTAGGGGCACAAGTGCAATCTTTAGTTTTAACAAGGGGCTGTGTGAGTCTCATATAGTGCATCCTTCTGTAGAGTTACACTTGAAAGGGCAGCGAAAAGGATATGATAAGATAAAGAAATTATATGCATCAATGTCTATATATCTATCTATTTATGTCAGTATCTGTCTATCTGTAATATATCTTGTCACTAAAACACTCAGGGCACCCCTCTGGTGGGGTGGTTGGTTGATAGAGTCCCAATCTTCATCTCCCCATCCCCCTAAGGGATTTATGCCAAAAGCACATCTGCCCCCTAAAGATGGGTCTAACTGTCCCTGCTATTAGGGTGGATAGACAATTAGTACCTTAAAGCACAGTATCGAGGATGATAGTGGTTCCAGAGGACTTAGCATTATAGGGCATAATATACATTTGGAATAAAGGAATAGAATTTTTGTTTCAGACCTGTATAAGTGGAATCTTTACTTTTAGAACCTTATGGTACAAATGAAAAGGGGACAGTAGAAAGAAAAACAGTGTAGGGGAAGAGTATTTGAAAAGGGCAGTGAATACTTGCAAAGAAGAATTATGTTTACTTACTCTTCTGCCCCAGGATCCCCATCATTTGAGCTGCTGCAGAGTACAAGAAGCTAGCCACACCACAAGAAGGAACCATCAGTCAAGAGGTGTGGTGATGAGTGTTCATCTGCGTGTGGTGAATGAAGGACAGTTAAGGAGTAAGTGTTCAATGTCACCAGTATGAAAGTTACATCTTGGACATGATGGATCCTGTGATATGTTGAATTTGTGTTTGTAGTGTTTAACAAATAGGTGGGTTTTAGAATGTAGATGAGGAATTGTAAGGTGTATGTGCCTGGGGAGTATAGTTTCATATGAGTGTATATCTGGTGGGATAGAATTCAAGACTGGGTACATAGTAGTTGGTAGGCAGCCACTGACCAGGGAGGTATATTACTGGTACGACCAGTCTGAATATTGGGAGGTTTAGTGATGGCTCTGGAGTGAGCCAATACTTCAGTGGTTTTCAAGTTGCACTCCTCAGACCCAGGTAGCTGTCTTTTCTTTCTGCCTCATCCACACATGGACTGCAGGCATTCTCTCCTCAAATGTACAATCTCTCCTGTCATATGTAAGACTTGAAAACAATTAACTCTCACAACTCATTCTTCATAATAGATTTTCCTGTGGTGAGTGCAGTTAGCTAGCCTTGCATTTTGGGAAAATTGTTGGAGCAATAGATAGAAGTAGTAGGTAGGAATATTAGGCAGAGGTATTAGGTAGGAATATTAAGTAGAAGTAGTAGGTAGGAAAATTAGACATAAGCATTTGGTAGAAGTAGTATATCAATCTATGCATATGGAATTGAGATTGTATTGGAAGTATTTTGTTTCAGTTTGTGGGTAATGAGTGTTTTAGGTTGTGATGCAGCCAGTGATTGTTTGGAGAGCCTTGTTTTTTGTGGTTTGCAACTTTGCTATTCTTGATCTTTATTATATATGCTTTGTATAATAATATGAACTGTGTGATTGGATTTTAGTTTACTAATGACTTTTAAATTTTTCTTTTTCAGGAAATAAAGTGATGGAGGTATCAAACACTCGATGACTTAGAAGAATGCATGGACTTAGTAAATGGTGGCAGAGATGGGTACTAGATGCAATTCTGACACATCCCCCTCCATTGGTAGCTGTTGTTCTAACAATTTTTTTTACTGTCTTTGCAGTTGGCTTCTGGTGTGCTCATTGGTTGGTATGTTTATGTTGTCAAAATGTACACTTACTTTATTATATTAAAATACAGTATCCTGTATTTTACATTCATATGTAAATCACTAAGTGTTGTAGTTCAATGTGAAAAGCCTTGTGGAAAGTTGGTTCTTATCATCTGAATTATCCCTTGTATAGAAGATGAAATACATTCCCCTTTTATTCATTTATGAAATCAGAACAGTTGTAGAACCAAAGAAATAGTAGACAGAAACAAAATATTTGTGATGTAGTAATCATATGGTATATAGTTAAATCAATTGATGTACCTTCTTGTAAATTTTGAATATAATTTTGTATATTTTACATTTTGAACTGGATGGATTGTTGTAGGCAACAGTTCCAACAGGACCTTAAGAGTTGAACTAAAGTACCCATTAGCTATTATGCAGTAGGCTCCTTTACCCAGGATATTGGGAACTTTAACTGTTGGCTGCCAGTACTCCCACCACCACCTTTCTTACAGCTATTGATAATCATTTACTCATTCTGATGCTGTTCAGACATCTACATTGCCTGAGATGGTTAACCCTCTCTTGAATATTCTTGTGTTGAATCTGGTTAGCTGAACAAATCTGTACACCAGAAAATATATTTTTGTTGTCAGTTACCAATTATTGTTATACCTTACCATGGATTCTGAGGATATACATCTCCACAGCATAGTTTTGGAGCAAGTTGCCAAGTCGCTCCTTTTGCTTGCTTTCACTGTTGAAGGCCACTGCCCTTAGGCCTACTTAACCACCACATCTTAGGTGGTGCGGAACACCGTAGATACTTGTCCAGGCCCTTTTTAGATTTCATTGCTGTACAGTCCATTGTGTTTCTAGTGCTGTAGGCATTATAGTAAACGGTTTTGGGCATCACTTGTTTAATGCTTTTTTGTCTTAATGTACATATTGCACCTTCTGATCTCAGTGGAAAGATTCTCCAATCTCCTATCCTTGTCATGCTAATGGAGATCTACATTTGAGGATGAATTGGGAAACATGCCTTTCCAAACCTTCAGATTCTAAATCATATCTCTTACCTAAACCCCATTAAAATTGAGACTGCAACACCTACCACTATTGAACACTTGTGTGTTCATATTAGCACAGAATTTTCCAAACTTTACATAAGTGTCATGTATAGGTGCCCTAGTCAGCCATCAGATATTGACACTGCCATGTACGAGAGTTTACAAGGAGCAATACAGGATAAAGACTCAGTCATTCTTGGGGATTATACTTGATGTAGTTCTTGCATTCCAGGAGTTCTTTGTAACTGATACCTTTGTTGGAGAAAAATTGGCACTTATGACAATGACATGGCTAGATTCGATGTGAACATATTATTTTTGATGTTATATTATTATGATAAAGATTTTTACATGATAAACAAAATTTCATCTTAATAGAAGAGATCTCCCCCAATTTTTCATACATATGGATTTACTGTATTTGTATATTCCATAATTTGAGTTCATTTACTAAAGTGGCAAGTAGAGTACTTAAGCTGATATGTGTCTTCCTTTTCCTCAGGATCAAGTAGATCTGGCAGCTTATACATCCCTAAATGTTTTTACAGACAATATCAGAGACGAGAATCTTCTAGAAAGGTAAATTTCCACAAAATATGCATAAGTTCAGTCTTGAAGTTTATCATATTTTAATTATTTATGGAATGAACTGTAGAAATGAAGTGATGTAGTACAGAAGAGATACAGCTCTGTTAGTTTGCCTACTTCAAATCTTGGTTGATATGAATTATTATGCCATAGTAGTAGGAACCTGAATGTTTCATCCATGAGTGAATTGAAGCTCAAGGGTAAGGGGAAAGAATGGTTTGGGAATGTCCTAGGGATAAAGTCCGGTGTTGGTCTGTAGGCGAAAGCTATAGAAGGAGTGTGTAAAACAGTATAAGGAAGTGAGGTCAAGACTGATGTGGGTAAATATGGAGTTGGATTATGAGAGATGGGTAATGATTAATGCTTATGCACCTGGCCACAAAAGCAATGATAAAGACAGGTAGTGTGTAAGCAGTTTTGATGAAAGAGTTAGGGTATTAGTGATTGGTGATTTGAGTGGAAAAATGAGTAACATGACAGTTGCTGGTATCAATGGGGGGCATGGGGTATTAAGTGAGGTGAATAGAAACGGTGAACAGCCTGTGGATTTCTTTCATACTTCATTGCTGTCTCTAGCATAAGCAAGATAGCACCAAGAAGAGACAAAGAAAGACCGGATCTGCTTACATCATTCCTATTGTTGTCACGTGAAATGCACCAAAACCACAGTTCCTTATCCACAACCAGGCCTCACAGACCTTTCCATGGTTTACCCCAGGTGCTTCATATGCCTTAGTTCAGTCCATTGACAGCACGTCAACTCCAGGCATCCACATTTTTCCAATTTACACTATCGTGCACATGCCTTTCACCCTCCAATGTGTTCAGGCCCCGATTGCTCAAAATCTTTTCCACTTCATCCTTTCATCTCCAGTTTGATTTCCCCGTTCACCTTGTTCCCTCCACTTCTGACACATATATGCTCTTTGTAAACCTTTCGTCACTCATTCTTTCCAATTCAAATCATTTCAGCACACCCTCTTCAGCTATCTCAGCCACACTCTTTTTATTACCACACCTTTCTTGTACCTTTTCATTATTTATGTAATTAAACCACCTCACACCACATAATGTTCTCAAACATTTCTTTTCCAACACATCCACCCTCCTCTGCACAGTCTTATCTGTAGACCGTGCCTTGCATCCATGTGATATTGTTGGGACTACTATACCTTCAAAAATTTTTTCTGTCCCAGATAATGTTTTCTCTTTCCACATATTCTTCAGTGCTCCCAGAACCTTTACCCCTTTACTCCTTTACCCTATGACTTACTTCTGCTCCATGATTCCATTCACTGCTATGTCCACTTCCAGGTATCTAAAACACTTAACATCCTCCAATTTTCCTCAGTTCAAATGCATACCATAACTAACCTTTCCCTCAATCCATCTAAAGCTCATAATCTTGCTTTTACTCACATTCACTCTCAACTCTTCCAAACTTGGCCACCAACTTCTACAGTTTCCCACTTGAATCTGCCACCAGTGTTGTATATTTATCAGACTTCAACTGACTTACTTCCTAGGCCCTTTCATCCCCTTTAGAATTCATACTCACCCCTCTCCCCAAGACTCCCTCACCACCCTGTTCATAAAGAAATTGAACAACCATGGTGCCGCAGACCAACCTTCACTTGCAAACATTTATTCTCTTTTCTTCCTACTCGTACACATGCCTTGTATCCTTGATAAAAACTTCTCAGTGTTTCTAGTGTATATTCTTAAGATATTCCATAAAGCATCACTATCAACCCTATCATATGCTGTCTCTAGATCCATAAATGCCCCATTAAAATCCATCTGTTTCATCAAGAATTTTTCATAGACATTCTTTAAAGCAAACACCTGATCCATACATCCTCTACCACTTCTGAAACCACATTGCTCTTCCCCAGTCTGATGCTCTGTACATACTTTCACCCATACAACTTATAAGGTTCACTCAACAGACTTATACATCTATAGTTTAAACACTCGCCTTTATCCCCCTTGCCTTTATACAATGGCATTATACATGCATTCAACTGTGATACCATCTACTTCAGCCGTCTTGCCACATTTCATCCTTTGCAAGGCTTTCACCACTCTTCTCTCGTCAGCAAACTACTCTCCATGACTCTCTCACTTCGTATACTGCCCCGATCCAAACACCCTACATCTTTATATAGGGTCATCATACGTATTTTACAATCCTTCAAAATACTCACTTTGTCTCCTCCTCACTTCATCACTTCCTGTTATTGCTTCCCCTTTATCCCCCTTCACTAGTGTTCCTATTTGTTCTCTTGTTTTTTTTACACATTATTAACCTTCTTCCAAAACATCTAATTCTCCTTATAGTTTACTGATATTAGCTTACCGCAGCTCACATTTGCCCTCATTTTTGACCCCTACACCTTCCTCTTGACCTTCTGCAGCTATCTCTTATGCATCCCCCAATCATTTGCACTACTTTCCTATAAGTACCTACCAAATACCTTTCTTTACTCTTTCACTAGCAACTTTTACTTTTTCATCTCACCACTCACTACCCTTTCTACTCTGCTTATTTCCCACTTTTGCATGCCATATGTGTCTCTCACACATGTCAGCAATGCTTTCTTAAATGCCTCCCATTCCTCACCCACTCTCCTTGTTTCATTTACTCTCACCTTTTGCCATTCATCACTCAACCTATCCTGATACTTCTTCACACAAGTCTCTTTTCCAGTGACTAGGGAGGTATACTACCACTACTGCATGTCTAGGTATCAGTAGGGCTAGAGACAACTATGTTGTGAGCCAGTACTTCAGTGGTTGTCAGTTTGCACTCTTCTAACCCAGGTAGCTGTCTTTTCTTTGTGCCTCACCTGCATGTGGACTACTAGCACTCTGTTCACAAATATACAATCTCTCCTTGTTGTACATAACACTTGACCACACTTAACTCTCACAGCTCAATCTTTGTAACTCTAGATTTTCTTGTGGAGTGCACTATGCATTTGTCCTGCCTTTTGTAAAATGGTAGGGGCAGTAGATAGAAGTTGTAGGTAGGAACATTCAAGCAGGGATTTCTCATATGGGTGTATTGAGAGGCCTCAGAAACACATTCCAGTGTGGCAAGGTAGCTTGCAGGGTCACTCACTATCTCTGTAGCGATGAAGAAAATGGCCCTTAGTTTTTCACAGCAGCCCTAGGCCCTCCCATTTAAGCCACTTCATGGTGAATCAACAACCCCCTAAGTAGAGATAAGATGTTTTTTCCACATTAGGTAGTAGTTGGTTGGGAGTCAATGACCAGGGAGGTATACTAACAGCACTCAGAGGGTAAGGGATGGCTGCATAGCGAGCCAGCACTTCAGTAGTTTTCAAGTTACTCTACTCTAACCCATGTTGCTGTCTTTCCTTTCAGCCTCACCCTCATATGACTACTGGCATTCTGTCCACAAACATTAAGTCTCTCCTTGTCATACATCAGACTTGACAAAGCTTAACTCACACAGCTCATTCATCATGGCTTTTGATTATCCTGTGGTGAGTGCTATGTGCTAGCTCTGCCTTTTGACAAAATGGTAGAAGCAGTATGTAGAAGTAGTAGATAGGAAAATTTAGGCAGGAGCCTATTAGGTAGAAACATTAGGTAGAAGTAGTAGGTTGTAACATTAGGCAGGAATATTAGGTAGACACATTAGTTAGAAGTAGTGGGTAGGAACATTAGGTAGGAGCCTCCGAAAACGCTGCACTAGAGCTGCCTTCTGCCAGTGGCCTGTTAAGGGTGAGGCTTTAGTACTCATGGCTAAGAAGCAGCACTGGAGTTGAACAGTTTTAGAGACTTTTGCCTTGGCCACCCCCATCGAGGGAGCTCCCAAAGGGAATGGGCATCAGAGATATAGACAGATAGATAGATGCTTCTTTCTCTCCTGTTAGATCAGTATTGTTTTTGATACGAGAACAAGAGATTGTGCCAATTAATGGACTAAGAATACTGACAAGCCATTTTGACAACCTGTATGTTGTAGATCGCACTGAAGAGACGATAAGTCTGCAAGGTTTCCTGGTTTATGAACCTTGATTAAACTATATATTTAGGGCAAGGAAGGACTCATAGAAACAAATCTCTTAATTAAATCATCATCTTTTAGTGAATCTTTTATTTCTTTATTAAACTTGCTGTTTAATGTTTCTGTGGGATCACTTCTGAGAGGAGATTTTTTTTTTCATGTTGAAGGCTCCAGTCACGGACAAAAGTCCACATTGAGGCCGGGCTGGAATTGAAATATAGAGAGGATTATGAAACAGAAAAAGAAAAGACAAGGGAAGGTATTTATGAATCTTTGAGAAAGTGAAAGACCTGTCTTTTGAAATGTGCAAGGTCATAGTTATTGGGAAAGACATGGGATGGTAGAGAGTTTCAAAGTTTTGATATGAAGGGAAAGAAGCAGGTATCAAAATGGCCTACTTTTGAGTTGCTGAGGGCCACACAATAATCATGTGACACAGCACATTTTATCTAAATAATCACCTTAATTCAAAATCACTATTGCGTTCGACTTGCTTATTGTTCCTGTTTTATTAGAACTTTTTGATATTAATGTAGTCATCAGCAATAATATTTTGGTTAGGGAAAGACTATCAGAAAAGAGATACATGTGGCATGTTAAAGGTGGGAGATAGGCACATTAGAAAGGGTAGAGAGTGGTTGGACGAAGAAGTAATATTACGAGTGATTGAGAAAAGAGAGGCATTTGGGCAGTGCTTACTGGGAAGGAATGAAAATAATCGGGAGATGTATAAAAGAAAGCAGCAGGAGGTCAAGAGGAAGGTACAGGGGTTGAAAAGAGGGCAAATGAGAGTTGGGGTGAGAGAGTATCATTAAACTTTAGGGAGGATAAAGCAGTGTTTTGGAAAGAGATAATTAATGTGCAAAAGAAGGAGAACATTTGGGAATGTCGGTAAAGGGGGCAACTGGGGAAGTGATAACAGTAGATGATGAAGTGAGGAGGAGATGGAGTGAGTATTTTTAAGGATTGATAAATTTGTTTGATGATAGAAAAGTAGATGTAGGATGTTTTGGTATGAGTGGTATGTGAAGTGAGAGAGTCATTCAGAGTGGTTTGGTGAAGAGATAAGAGGTGGTGAAAGCCTTGTGAAAGATGAAGTATGGCAAGGCAGCTGGAGTAGATAGTATTACTGTTAAATTTAGTAAGAAAAGGGATGACTGTGTTGTTGGTTGGTTGGTAAGGATATTCTGTGTACGTATGAATCATGATGAAGTACCTAATGATTGGCAGAATGCATTAACAGTGCCATTGTATAAAGGCAAAGAGGATAAAGATGAGTGTTGAAACTACAGAGGTATAAGTTTTTTTAGTGTAACCAGTAAGTTGTATGGGAAGGTATTGATTGAAAGAGTGTAGGTATGTACAGAGCATCAGATTGGAGAGGAGTGGTGTGGCTTCAGAAGTGGTAGAGGAAGTGTGGAGCAGGTGTTTGCTTTGAAGAATGTGTGCAAAAAGCTTAGAAAAAATTATGGATTTGTAAAAGGTACATGATAGAGTTGAAAGAATACATGATGTGGAAGGTAAGCTGCTGGAAACTGAAAAGTTTTAATCAAGGATGTAAGGCATGTGTGTGAGTAGGAAGAGAGGAGAGCAAATGGTTCCAAGTGAAGGTTGGTTTGTGGCAGTGGTGTTTGATGTCACCATGGTTGATCAATTTGTTTATGGATGGGGTGGTGAAGGATGTAAATGCGAAAGTCTTAGGGAGTGGGGTGAGTATGTAGTCTGAAGGAGATGAGAATGGGCCTCGGAATTAAGTCTGTTTGCTGATGATACAACACTGGTGGCAGATTCAATTGAGAAACTGTAGAAGTTGGTGGCTGAGTTTGGAGGAATTGAGAGTAATTGTGAGTTAAAGCAAGGTTATTAGGTTTTGCTGGGTTGAGGGACAAGTTAGTTGGGATGTGAGTTTAAATGGAGAAAACTTAGAGGATGGGTGATTTAGATACCTGGAAGAGGGCATGGCAGTGAATGGAACCATGGAATCAGAAGTGAGTCATAGGGTGAAGGGCGAAGGTTCTGGGAGTGCTGAAGAATGTGTGGAAAGAGAAAATGATTGGGAGATATATATATATATATATATATATATATATATATATATATATATATATATATATATATAAGAGAAAGTGGCAAGAGGTCAAGAGGAAGGTGCAGGGTTTGAAAAAGAAGTAAGTGACAGTAGCGGTGAGAGAGTATCATTAAACTTTAGGGAAACTAAAAAGATGTTTTGCATAAAGGTAAGTAATGTGCAAAAGACAAGAGAACAAATGGGATCATTAGCAATTGGGGCAACTGGAGAAGTGGTAACAATTAGTGATGAAGTGAGGAGGAGATGGAGTATTTTGATGGATTGATGAACGTGTTTAATGATAAGTTGGCAGATTTAGGACGCTTGGGTCAGGGTAGTATGTGAAGTGAGACAGTCATGGAGAGTGGTTTGGTGAAGAGAGAAGAGGGGTAAAAGCCTTACGTAAGTTGAAATGTGGCAAGGGGGCTGGAGTAGATGATATCACAGTTGAATTCATTACTTATGAGAGGGGGGGTGGGGATGCCTGTAGTTCTGATTGGTTGGTAAGGATTTTCATTGTATGTATGGATCATGGTGAGGTCCCTGATCTGGCAGAATGCTAGTATAGTGCCATTGTACAAAGGCAAGGGGATAAAGGTGAGTGTTCAAACTATAGAGGTATAAGTTTGTTGAGTGTACTCGTTAAATTGCATAGGAGAGTATTGATTGAAAGATTGAAGGCATGTACAGAGCATTGGACTGGGGAGGAGCACTTGGCTTCTGAAGTGGTAGAGGATGTATGGATCAAATATTTTCTTTAAAGAATGTGTGTGAGAAATGCATAGTAAAACAGATGGTTTTGTGTGTGACATTTTATGGATCAGTGAAGGCATATAATAGGATTGATAGAGATGCATTATGGAAAGTCTTAAGAATTTATGGTGCGGAAGGTAAGCTGCTAGAAGCAGTGAGAAGTTTTAATCAAGGTTGTAAGGCATGTTTGCATGTAGGAAGAGAGGAGAATGGATGGTTTTCAGTGAAAGTTGGTCTGCAGCAGGGGTGTATGATATCCCCATGGTTGTATAATTTGTTTATGGATGGGTTAGTGATGGTGGTAAATGTGAGAGTCTTGGCAAGGGGCAAGTATGCAGTCTGTTGGGGATGAAAGGGCCTGGGATGTGTCATTTGTTATTTGATAGCAGCATTGGTGGCTGATTCGAGTGAGAAGCTGCAGAAGTTAGTAACTGAGTTTGGAAGAGTGTGTGAAAGGAGAAAATTTTTGAGTGAATGTGAATTAAAGCAAGATTATTAGCTTCAGCAGGGTTGAGGGACAAGTTAGTTGCGATGTAAGTTTGATTGGAGCAGAATTAGAGGAAGTGAAGTGCTTTAGATAAATTGGATTGGAGTTGGCAGCAAATGGAACCATGGAAGTGAGCTATAGGACAGGGGAGGGGGTGAAGGTTCTGGGAGTGCTGAAGTATGGGTGGAAAGAGTGAACGTTATGTGGGAGAGCAAAAATGGGTATGTTTGAAGGAATAGTGGTCCCAAGAATATTATATGGTTCCGAGGTATGTGCTATAGATAGGGTCATGGTGAGGAGGGTGGATTTGTCGGAAATGAAATGTTTGAAGACAATATGTGGTGTGAGATAGTTTGATTGAGTTAGTTATGAAAGGGGTAAGAGAGATATGTGATAATAAAAAGAGTGTGGTTGAGAGAGCAGCAGAGGTTGTGTTGAAATGGTTTGGACATATGGAGAAAATGAATGAGGGAAGGTTGACAGAGAGGATATATGTGTCAGAATTAGAGGGAACAAGGAGAACCTTTAGACCAAATTGGAGATGGAGGGATGGAGTGAAAAAGATTTTGAGTGATCTTTGCCTGAACATTCAGGAAGGTGAAAGGCATGGACGGAATAGAGTGAATTGGAATGATGTGGTATGTTAGGGTCATTGTACTGAATCAGGGCATGTTAAACATCCAGGGTAAGCCATGGAAAGGTCTGTGGGGTTTGGATGTGGATAGGGAGCTGCAATTTCAGTGCATTACACATGACAGTTTGTGTATGGATGTGAATGCATGAAGCCTTTCTTCATCTGTTTCTTAGAGCTACCTCGCTGATGCAGGGGGTAGCGATCAGGTGTAGGGAGAGGAAAGTATGTAATTTTTTTTCTTTTCCATCATGCACTAATGCTCTCCTTTGGGACAGGATTGGGGGCGGGAATGGATAATGATG
>JAYMFT010083991.1:0-13321 GCA_038088735.1 Panulirus argus | reverse complement strand
CGTCCGTTCCCCCCCCCCCCATCCCCCACTACTCCCTCTACATGGGGGGAGAAGGAGCCCCAGACAACCCCTCCCCCCTCCCCCCTCCTCCTGCCAGCGTCTTGAACTCTTTTGTTTGCGTCGGAGCTTCGCCTCCCGAGGCGTCTTGTGGTGGTGTGTGTGTGTGTGGCGAGTGTTTTGTGGCGGCTGGCGTTGTGTGGTGGTCTGGATAGATTTTTGCAACAAGACGTAAGGTCTGACAACCGGTACGAGACTAAGAAGAGACAAAAGAGAGAGATGTCAGTCAGAGAAAGGCAGGTAAAGAGAGAGAGAGAGAGAGAGAGAGAGAGAGAGGGGAGAGGAGTACTGGTAAGAGATGGGTAGGTAGAGAGAGAGAGAGAGAGAAACGGAGAGAGAGCAGAGGTACTGGTAAGAGATGGACAGGTAGAGAGAGAGATGGGTGAAGGATCCAGTCCTTTTATGTGAGAGGCGTGCACTCCTGTGCATCGTCAGGAGCCGTAGTTACCAGCGAGGGACGTGTTCATAAACACGGAGGACACTTCCTCCCTCCGTCACACACCAGGCGCTGAGGTCGGGAGGTGTGTGTGTGTGTGTGTGTGCGTGTGTGTGTTTGTGTTATCGAAGGTTCTTACATTCCTTGTGTGTATCACGAGAGCGAATCATTTAGCAAAAATGTTTTTTATCTATATTTTCTCTCTTGAAAATACTGTCCAAAAGATCCTGCAATATTTCGCTTTTTCAGCTAATTTGATTTCCGTTATTTTATTGTTGCACTGTGAATGTATTTTTGTTGTTGTTTTTTTCTGTTTTAATTCCTCTGGGGTGAGATTTAGCAGTGGGATGGGTAACCGGTGAGGACTGGGGAAGATGGGGGTGATAGGGGAGGCATAAGATGGGGAGACAGAGAGAGGAAGGAGGAGGAGGAGGGAGAGCGGCGTGGCGGGGCCGGGAAAGGGGGCAATCAAAAATGTTAAGGAATCGTGAGAACGAGCCGATGAAGAAGAGTTTAGGACAAAAGACCAAGAAAGAGTTGAGACACTTCCATATTGTCTCTAGGCCAGGGGTGGGACGGAAGCCACATCTACTGGGCTTTTTTAAACTTTTTATGTTAGCGCGTGAAGGAGGAGGAGTTTAATTTACAGAGGGCGTAAAATGGTTCCGGACATCGCTTTAACGCTCCATTAAGTCAGCAGGGCAGTTCATACTTCCTTCCCTGGACTGCTGCCGTTACTGTCTATAGTCTATCGACACGGAGGGTGTAAGAATAATCTCTGCTGTAAATCAGGAGGAAGACATTACCGTGGTGTAACGCGTGTGTGTGTGTGTGTGTGTGTAGGGTACAGGAATGTTGCGTGTGGGAAGGTCACTATACCGTTGCTTAATGAATCACTCGTGTGTGTGTGTGTGTGTGTGTGTGTGACGGGGGGTTGTTTGCGGTGTAGCGTGTTACGGCAGGCCCGTATCATGTAATGTGGGAAAAAAAAAAAGTGTTTTCTGTGGAATACCAGGAATGTATTTGGGTGATTTTTGCCGTAGATTTTGTGCGTAAATTTTTTGTTGTTGTTGTTGTGTATATGTACAAGTGGTGTCTGTCTGTCTGTCTGTCTGTCTGCCTTTCTGTATGTCTGTCTCTTTGTGATTACTATTTGAGTGGATTGGTGAGAGGTTTACCTCTATATGTACATACACACACACACCAGCCTAAACCAGGTACCCATTTATCGACCAGCCCCCAAAGGAGAGGATGAACACTTGGGTTAGCTGTGGGCCGAATGCCACGACCAGAATTCCCACCCAGAGCGACCCCCTTACCCCGCGTGGGAAAACCACGTTGACCCAAGGTGTGTGTTTTAATAGGGTATATTTATTATGGCCAAGTCTTTGAAGTCTTTAGTTAAAAGATTGTGTGTCTCTCTGTGTGTACGTGCGTTCAAAGTAAAGCCTTAAGCGAGACTACAAAACTCCAAAAAATATCACTCTAAATTCAAATATACATTTATAAACTACGCAGAGCATCACAGCCAATGTGTATGTATGTATACATATATCAAAGCGATGAATAATTCCCTGTTCACTCGGTCCGTCGAATGTGGGTGTTCAGAGACTCGACGATCGGGGTCTGTCACGCATCCAGGTCGTATATATATATGTTTTTTTCTTCTTTTACGTTCCAGCAGCGAGAGATCCGCCCTCCTCCCCAACCCCCCACCCCATCCCCCTAGTGTATATTTACCCGGCAAAGTCGTACAAACTGTGGCGGACACATAATGCCAAGCCCAGGAGGGACCATCTATTAGCTACTTTGACCAGCTTAGGCTCAGGCTGGGGGAGGCACCCCTTTTGCGGGACTTTGATATTTAGCTGCTGTGATTGCCGGCCATGAATTGAACTGATTTTAGGTCTGTGCACTCGTAAATAACCTAAATGCTTTTGTAAATGTCTCGAGCGGCCATTTCCTGGCTGTGTGTGTGTGTGTGTCTCTACGAGTTATGGATGAGTTTTTCACGGAAAGTAGCGACAGAACTTTGGTAGAAGCGGGTGGTATTATTCCCCCGGGTGCATTAGCTTGTGATGAGGAACTGCGTGAATTCGGGAGTGGTTTTCCTCGTATATAAGTTTCTCTTTAAGGTGCAGTATCAGTCAAATGTATTAATTTACTGCCGTTTACGAGGCAGTCCACGTCCACACGAGTCAATTTCAAGTTGAACACAGAAGAACAAAACTGATGATGATGATGATGATGATGGAAACTCGGAGAAAATAGGACATGTTTCAGATTTAATCGCTAACACTGAGACGCGGAGAGAACCTAAATATCCACCGCTGAGATCATTCTGGCGTTGTACTGTGAGTTTATTTTGTGTAAAGTGAATTTCGCTCCGAAAGTCAGGGAATCGATACTAAACTACTCAAATCCACCTCAATTATCGTCAGTCTTGTTTATAACTATTAGTTTGTTTGTTTTTTTTCTGGCGAATGAAATTGGAGTTTCTCCCCATTTTATCAATATCCAAATACCTCACAACCCTGCCTTCACAACCTCACCAACCTCACCTCACAACCTTACTCTTTTCCTCCTCCCTCAACCTCTCAGGCTGCCAACCTTCATCAAGATCTTCCCTACTGTGAACATCTTCCCTATTTTGAATATCTTCACTATACCAGCCCATTATTGCGAACATCCGCCCTATCCCAACACACACACTCACCCTAGCCCAGCCTCGTTATTGCGACACTCACCCTAGCCCGGCCTCGTTATTGCGACACTCACCCTTGCCTCGCCTCGTTATTGCGACACTCACCCAAGCCCAGCCTTGTTACTGCGACACTCACCCTTGCCCAGCCTCGTTACTGTGACACTCACACTAGCCCAGCCTTGTTATTGCGACACTCACCCTAGCCCAGCCTTGTTATTGCGACACTCACCCTAGCCCAGCCTTGTTATTGCGACACTCACCCTAGCCCGGCCTTGTTATTGCGACACTCACCCTAGCCCAGCCTTGTTACTGCGACACTCACCCTAGCCCGGCCTCGTTATTGCGACACTCACTCTAGCCCGGCCTCGTTATTGCGACACTCACTCTAGCCCAGCCTCGTTACTGTCGGCTTATTTTTAATGTGACATGCGGATTGATGAGGTAACTCTGGTTGACAGTGCATTCAGTCTCCTGGGTCGACTGAAGCGACCAGTCTTCTCTTTTACTGATTTACGTCGTCCAGGACGAACTAGGAGGGGCCCTTTACAGGAGGCTGTAATTAGGCTCACTCGATACAGCAGCGGGATGGGAGAAATGAACGTACGTCAGTCAACATCCTGGAAGGCGTATAGGCGAAGACGGACACATATGGTAGAGAGAGAGAGAGAGAGAGAGAGAGAGAGAGAGAGAGAGAGAAGGGGAAGGCGGGGGATGGATGGTCTCTGGGAGGTGCTGCTTGTGGGAGGTCAACATCACCTGGGAACGCATCGCCCCAGGGGAAGAACCCAGCCACCCCAGCGCTCCCCGTGGCGGGAGGAGCTTTTGGCCCTGCTTTGGGCCTCTCCCTCAACAGCCTGACCACCTCGCTCTACCATATTACAGGCCTGTAATTGAGCCGTGTAATCTGGTAATCTTTCGTCACGCTCGACCAGCTTTTTTTGTTTTTTCTTTACGTCGGAACATAATTTTGGGTGTTATATAACCATATAGAGTTCAGTGGTAGTGATGAACATGTTAGCTTTGACCAGCGTCCGACAGATTTGACCGTAAGAGAGAGAGAGAGAGAGAGAGAGAGAGAGAGAGAGAGAGAGAGAGAGAAGAGAGAGAGAGAGAGGAGAGGAGAGTTCTGAAGACAGATTGTGTAATGTCTGGCTACCTCACGTGTCTGAAGCATTATCGTCTTCACTGGAGAGGTAGAAGAAAGTGCCGTGGAATAGCCGTGAATCTCTCTCTCTTTCTCTCTCTTGGAATGTAGCGCCTTCGGAACACTTCCCCCCGTGGTGCCAGATTTGGACAAGAAGCATGCGAGTCCCCTTTTAGCGCGCTGTACAAAACAGTTCAATCCGCTTCCCTCTCTTGTTTGTAAACTACGCTTCACTTGCCCCGGTCACCCGCCCTGGTCGACGGGAAACAACATTTTGCAAAGGTGCAAACCGCACGAGACAGAGAGCGCTTGGAACAATCTCAGGCTGCTCAGCAATCACAAGCACTCGACGCCTGCGCAGGGAAGTAAAGATTCTCACAGTGCATTTCCCACCGCAGCAGTATGCTCGGCGCTCGCTCCTTTTGCCACAGCATAGGCCCCTTATCATGCAAACCATCGCATGACCAACCACTCAACTGCAAGGAGAAATAGAAAAAAACAATAACAACTGACCAATGCCTCATATTTCAGAAAGGTATACTGCCATATCCTAGAACCTACTACGCACCGGGTTGACCTGACAAGCACTAAATAAAGATCCCCCTTCCCCTTAGCCCTAGTCTTTAACTCCACCCCGCCCGACAAAACACACCCATTGGAAACTACACTCCTCAGACGTATACGAGTTACCCTTTTCACATCTGTTGCTCTGGACAGCACCCATCGCCCTATCGTAACGAAATACTGTTTCGGCACGTCACATTACAGCTGCCACTGAACGCTTCTGAATTGACTTGAACTTTTCCCACGTAGACACACACACACACACAGAGAACCACCACACATTTTAACTTGTGGCTGCCTCCCTCATCGCTGAGGAAATCCCACAGAAAGGACTGAGGCTGAAAGATAAGTCCAGGTAATGTAAGGTATATATATATATATATATATATATATATATATATATATATATATATATATATATATAGACAAAAGCTAATAGTGGACAGACTGAACATAATCTTTACACTCAGAATACCTTGAATGTCCAAGGAAGGGTTTAGCTTTTTTTGCTATCGCCTCCGCCATGCAGAGGATGCACTAAGAGGTCGTAAAGTTATTGTGAAAAATGTGTAGTGGCTGAAGTTTAGTGTGTCGAATTCTTGGCCCCGAGTCGGGTCTCTCTCTCTCTCTCTCTCTCTCTCTCTCTCTCTCTCTCTCTCTCTCTCTCTCACACACACACTCACTACTGACACTGTACAGGGTGTTCTCCCTGTCTGAAGTGGCCACACCCTCGTGCGTCATCACTAATGCTTCCGTCCAAATGCAACCGTGATTGGAGGTCTTCATGTGTGTTTCTCCAGCGCCGGAGTCAAGAAACCCACTAATCTTGCGGTGAATTACGACCCCCCTCCCCCTTCCCGCGATCCCAAGCTTACACTGTTGTGAAAGGTGTGGTTACTCTGAACTCACTTCTGACTCTGCCACTTAGTATTCCGCGGATTCTCGGCGGTTTCGTAATAGACCTCTTCTCTACCACACCCACTGCCTCCTCACTTCTTTTAGAGACTTTGCCTGTCACAACGCAGGGAGTCGTGAGTCCTCTTTTGGCTCTTACCTTGGTTAACCTTTTCGTCTGAGTCAGTCTTAACATACCCATCAACTACGGGCAACAGAGAGAGTAAGATCTTCTGTGGCCTGCTAACTTTCCTCTGTGGCCGTCGCCTAGGGCTGTAAGCTTTTGAGAGGCCATCTCCATCTTCCAGTCCCTCACCAGTGGCGTCCCACAGGCCACAGAGTTGGGTCCAAATGTGTTTCTTCATGAATGATGCTTTGATGGACGCTTGTGCTCGATGGAAATACTAGATACCGACTCTGCCACTGGTATCAACGCAGACGACAACGACGACTCCCCAATCACTCTTCAGAAAGCCCTTTAGCAGAGCCTCCAATCGCGTGACCGTCAACTAGATTCAAGACCATTTGTCATATGCCCGTCAACGTTCCTTTCGGCCATATCCCCACATCCCTTATTCCACACGAGGCTCCCTAGACCCTTCCAGGCTATTATCGGTCCAACGCCAGGCTTCTCTCGGGGTCTCAGTGTTGGAAGGCGAAGAAAGCTGGAAGGGAAGCACGTCTGTCCCATCAAATTAAATCCTTTCCAGCGATCGTCTTCTGCATTCTCCCGTCGACTCAAGACATTTGGCCTCACCTGCACGTAAACTTAAAAACATCTACAGCCCTTTCATTCCTTCCCAAGCTCTGTCATGCTTGCATTACCTGATCTTCCTCCTTGTCACAACATAAGGAGAAAAATAGATAAATGCAAATTAAGATAATAAATGCCCCAGGGATTAACCACGGTCCCATAAACACTGCCTGCCAGGAATCGGCTCTGAACACACCTGGCCCCTCTCACATCTGCACCAACCTTGCCGCCACCGTCAGCTCCTTGCTAGCTTGAGATCTCTCGTCCCTTAGTTGCATGCGATTCGGCAACACAACCGTGTCGACGCCATCCGAACCCGTGCAACACTGCTGCCAAAAAGACAACCCCATCTGTGTCACTGTCAACATAGGGAATGGATAGACTGTCATTACTGTCATACTGTTGAAGAACTGCGCATTTAACCCTCCTTTTTTTTTCTTTCGTAGCTCTACAGTTGATCTTATGTCTTTTATTCGTGTTATCTCCAGTCTCGGAAACGCCGTAAAGCGCCTCCTTGATCCAGAACCCCTTACAGTAATGTGGATATCTGTTGACATTTAAGTAGCAAGGTGCTACTGGTCGATCTGCACACACCATTTCTCATCAGAAGTTGATTCACGATACTCTCAACTACTACTACTACTACTTCTACTACTAATGCTACTAGTAATAGTGATGATAATATCAATTATAATGATAATGGTAATTATGGTTATTATCAATATTATTATTATTATTATTATTATTACTATTGATTATTGTTATTGATTATTATTACTATTATTATTATTATTGTTATTATTATTATTATTATTATTATTATTACTAATATTATTATAGTAATAAATCAAACATAGATACGTTAGTTCAGGGTATATTTCAGGCCCAATTTTTTTTTTTTTTCAGAATTGGAATACAACAAAATTCACTGCTTATTTTCCATAAGTGAAACCATTAAATAATCAGTCATTTTTCTTAGGGCCGACAAATATCTAAAGAAATGGGGGTGATTTTTACAAAATATGTTAAATGATTATTTCAGAGCTTAATTTCAAAACTTAATGATATACCAAAACAACCCTTCGATCTCAGAATCATTTACGAAACGAAACTATGTTCTGTAATGAGATTTGAAAGCATAATAACTGCATCATTACGAAAAATGACAGTAAGAAGGCAGGGTACTTTTCGGGCCAAAAATCTTGCTTCATATTGTTCAGAAATTGGATTGTAACCTAATGAATTGCTTATTTACGTTGAGGAATAGTCTAATATCCTGGAACGCTTTCTAAGGCCGATAGATAAACAATAATAAGCTCATTTTTTATGAAACTGGATAAACATGATTATCTTAAAGCCCAATTTCTGGACTTAATGATCCAAAAGAATATGTCGACCACAGAATCTTGATACTTAAACTGTCATCCAAACTTGACCCCCTTGCCCTACGCCGCAGTGTTGGCTCAGTTTCCCTCTTTTATAGGTATTTTTTGGTTTTTGCTCCCGAGAGCTGGCTGGTTGTGTGCCCCCACCACTATCTAGATCACGCAGTACTCGGCAAGCTGCTGCGTCACATAATTATTGTGTGGCTATCGGCAACTCAAGGGTGTGCCGTTTTGATAACTGTTTCTTTCCCTACACGTCGAAGCTTTGGAACTCTCTACCATCTCATGTCTTCAGCAATAACTATGACCTGACTCATTTCAAAATACAGGTCTTTCACTTTCTCAAGAATTCGTAAAACTGTCCCTGTCTTTTTCTCCCACGTTTACGAACTTCTAACAAAATGCCTCCTGCTCGTGCCTCATCGTAATGGAAGGTTCTCACGTACAGGATAGAAGTAGGAATGACTTGAGGGTTGAGGTGTCCCATTTACTATTCAATCTAGGGTCAAGGTTCTAAAGCCAACAGAGAAAAATATCTCAAAAGATTTCAGGTTTAAATATTCACTTTTATTTTTTGACTTGTGACTGACATGGCATGGACAAATGATGTGCTCAAATCGGATAAAAGAAAATGTTGAAGAAAAGGAAGCAAAAAATCAATCAGGGCTCCGAAGGTGTCTGTAGACTTGACTCTTAAAGGAAAAAAAGTTTTATGAAGAGGGAAAAACAAACGAAGGAAGAGAATTCCTCAATCTATCTGTCTGAGGGAAGAAGGAGGTGCCATAACGGCCAATCCTCGAGAGGCCGGTTTTTACGCAAAAGCTGTGGGAAGCAGCAGCCAAAGGCGTGCCGTGGGTCCAACCCTGGCAATGGGGACGCATGCAGACAGTTCTCGAGAACACTGGCCAAAATGATACATTGCAAACAGCATACTGTAACACTGCAAATCAAACACAAGCTTGTGCTGTCTAGAGATAAGGACACTTCACCTTTCGGTTTCAATGATGTGAGACAAACAGGTTACTGGGGATTGCAGAGGTGAGTATCGAATGAACCAGTTAAGTAACAGACAAAAGGTAGAATCACCAACTTAGAAACAGAAAGAACACAGCCGCGTATCAAGACGTCATTTTGAGTTTTGAAGACTTTGAGAACGGTGGTAATGGGAGGGGGAGAAGACGCTAAACTTACACAGAACTTCCTTGTTAACGAGGTCGACGAAGGCATATGACCCTCCTCCCGGCTCCCTTCTCCTCCCTTACATACCCTCCCTCACCCTTTCAGACACACCACTCAGGGCAACGACATGACCAGAGGGACTCATGCTCAGGCCCACATGACACTAACTTAATAATTTCATTAACCTCCCTCGGAGTGTAGGCGAGAAAATGTCATTCATGAGAGGAGCGGGGAGCAGGCAGGCACTGAGCATGCAATATGTAAGTGTGGAGGGCCGGGGGACGCCACGCTCCGGCCCAGATCCACGCTCCAAGGCCATCATATAGTCATGCTCCCTCACGCCGGGGAGCATTTAACCTCCAGCTCTGATACGACGCTACATGACACGCAGCTATGTGGGTCAGACTCGGCCTTATACCATTCTCTAGCTTTGTGTCAGCCAAGCCTCACAGTCTCAGGCAGACTTCACAGTTTCATAACGGCCTCAAAGCCTCAGACAGACCTTATGATTTTAGCCTGACCTCACAATCTCAGACAGACCTCAAAGTCTTTGCAGGATTTCACAGTCTCAGACAGACCTCACAGTCTTTTAAACCCAACAATCTCAGACTGTTCTCAGCCTCAGCCAGACCTCACAGTTCCAGCCAGGGCTCATATTCTCAGCCAGGACTCAAAGTATCAGTTAGTACTCACAATCTCAACCAGATCTCTTAGCCTTAGCGAGGGCCCAAAGTCTAAAAGAGAGGCCTTACAGTCCCAGCCAGAACTGATAGCCTCAACCAGACTGCACAGTTAGGACTCACGGTTTCAGCCTTGGGTGAGTCTGACCCAGACCTCATAGTCTCATCTAGACCTCAGATTCTCAACCAGACCTCACAGTCTCAGTGTGTTATTACAGTTTCAACCATACCTCAACCGGGCCTTAGAGTCACAGACAAGATTTGCAGTACCAAACAAGCCTTATAGTTTCAGCCATTCCTCAGGGTCTCAGCCAGATCTAGCAGCCTCAGTCAGGTCTCAGTTTTAACTAGACCTACTTCACAGTCTCAGCAAGACTTCACAGCCTCAAACAGACTTCACATCTTCAACCAGGCCTCAAAATCTCTCACCCAGGCCCCACCGGAACCTGACACCAAGGTCTTACAGTCTTAGGCAGACCTCACAGCCAAAGTTAGGCCCCATAGCTTCAGATAGTTCCCATACTCTCACCCAAACCTTACAGCCTCAGCCTTAACCAGAACTTATAGACGCAGCCAGGCCTCATATCATCAGCCAGTCCTCACAGCATCAGCTAGGCCACACAGTCTTAGCGAGACCTGACAGTCTCAGCCTGACCTCAACAGTCTCTGTCACTCATCATAGCCTCAGTGAAGTCTCATAGTTTCAGCAGAACCGGATAGTCTCATCTAGGCTCCATATTATGAGCCAAGTCTCACAACCTCTGCTATACCTTACAGCCTCACAATATCAGCTAGATCTGACACTCTCATCTAGGCCTCATAGTCTTGGACATACTTCCCAGACTCAGGCAAACCTGATAGTCTCTACTAGGTTCCATAATCTTAGCTAAGCCTCACAATTCTAGCCAGGCCTTTCAGCTTCTACCAACCCTCAGCCTATGGTAGACTCCAATTTTAGCCATGCCCTACAATCTCAAGCCTCATATCCGTAGCCAAGTATCTAAACGAACCCTGCAAGAAATGTCACAACACCTTATTGTTAATAATAAGATACCTGAAATTTGAAGTTTGTATCCACTTTTTGCATCTAGTCGGTAAAACTTACCATATATAACTATGTAATGTATGTATTTACTGAATTGTAACTTGTTACGGAATATCAACCAACTGAGGTCTGACTAAGACCCTTTGTGACCCCTGTAATCCTTTTGCGCTACCGCTCACAGGATAAGCATGTGATGCACAATGAATTTGCCGGGGCTACCGGCACAAATCAAATCAGCCAGGTTCAGTAGTCTTCACCAGACCTCACACTTTCAACCAAGTCTAACAGTCTCAGCCAGACATCAAAACCTCAGCCAGTTCTCACAGTTTCATCCAGGTTGAGCCATACCACATAATTTCAGTTAAACCTCCGGCCTCAGCCAGGCCTCATGGTCTCTGCTAGGTCTCACAGTCTCAGCTAAGCTTCACAGCTTCAGCTAGACCTCACAGTTTCAACCAGAACTTTCATTTTTAACTTGGCCTTACTGTTTTAGCTAGGCCTCACCGTCTCAGCCAGTCCTCAAAGTCTCAGCTAGGCCTTACATTCTTAGCTAGGATTCATAGGCTCAACCAGACCTGATAGTCTCAATCAGGCTTCACCGTCACAGCAAAGTCTCAAAGGCTTGATCAAGCCTCATAATCTCAATCAGCCTTTATAATCTCAGCCAGGTTTCATTGTCTCCTCCCGGCCTCAGAGTCACAATTAGACCTTAGAGTTTCAACCAGGCCCCTGAGTCACAGCTAGACTTCATACTCTCAGCAAGATCCCATAGTCTTAACCAAGCCTCACAGTCTCAGTGAGGCCTAACGGTCTCATTCAAGCCTCACAGTTTCAGCCAAGACCGACAATCTTGGTCAGGACTCTCAGTCTCGGTTAGGCCTTCACAGTGTCAGCTTGTCTTTGGTCTCAGCCATCCCTCACAGTCTCAGTCATCCGTCACAGTCTCGGTCATCCGTCACAGATTCACCCAGGCCTCACAATTTCAGCTCTGTTTCACACAGGTGCAACAAAGTGGAGAATGGTCTTAGGGTGTTCGCTATACAGTAGTTACATGGAGAATCATGTTCTTCAAATTCTTTTCCCTAAAGTAGAACAAGAGTGAATAGAGCGTTCTTCCACCCAAAAGAACATTGCTGTGTAAAACCTGTGAAGTTGTACGTTTCGGTTAAGATATTTTTTGTGTATCAACTTTGAATGACAAATTTTAATTAGCTTCTCCTATCGTGATACGTATGTGCTTTACAGTCAGTCTATTTTTATCATACCAATCTTTTCTTATATTCTTTATACATTATGCTGTTTCCTTCAGTTAGGTGGTATGTCCTTGAGCACCAACAGCGTATTTCATAAATAACGTAAGGAAACTATTTGCAATGAAAATCTACCATTTCAGTGTGTTCGTTGTTCCAGAGATTCACTCCACACGACACAAAAGTTCTTCTGCCAGGATATATTTACAGTTCCTAAACACCTGAACCTTCACAATGAGGCGCTCGCCTGAACCCTGCACCCACAGAATGCCTTATTCTAACATTCATATGAGAAAAGCCTCACAAAGTGCCTCATCCTAACTCGGGTTCGAGCAAAAGTATCATCCTGACATACATTTGAGGCAATGGATCATCCAAACATGCACTCGATCATCAGAGAGTGCCTCATTCAAACATGCATTTGAGTAAGAGTGTCACAAGTTGATTAATTTATAGTATGTACTCAGGAGAAAGTATCACAGACCGTCTCACCAAAACTTGCACTAGAGTAAAAACATCACAGAGTACCCCATCCTAAATGCACTTGAGCAAAATCATTACACTGTGACTCATCCCGACAAGCACTCAAGCAAAATCATCTTAAAGCGCCTCCTTACATGCACTCAGAGCAAAGCGTGGTGGAGTGTTATATCTTAACATGTACTCAAACAAAAACATCAAAGAGTACCTCGTCCTTCGAGCAGAGCGTCGTACTAACATGCAATTGAGCAAGAGTATCACAAAGTGTTTTACCCTAACTTGCACTCGATCAAGAGCTGCAGTGCATCCAGACATGCACACAAGCTAAACCACAGTAGGGTGTCTCAAATATACGCTCGAGTTAAACCAACCATCAGACTAATATGTACTCAAGCAAAAGATCATATTAACATGCACTCGGCCAAGACCATCACAGAGTGCCCCAACCTAATATGTACTCAGTCAAGTGCATCACAGAGAACCTCATCCGAACATGCACTGGATCATGAGGACCACAGAGTGCCTCATTCTAACAAGCACTCGACCAAAAGCATCATAGAGTTTCTCATGCTAACATGCACTCGACCAAGAGCATCATAGAGTGCCTCATGCTAACAAGCACTCGACCAAAAGCATCATAGAGTGCCTCACGCTAACAAGCACTCGACCAAAAGCATCATAGAGTGCCTCATGCTAACAAGCACTCGACCAAAAGCATCATAGAGTGCCTCACGCTAACAAGCACTCGA
>JAYMFT010083980.1:0-14212 GCA_038088735.1 Panulirus argus | reverse complement strand
CCGCGCCGGCAAGGTAGCGCCAGGAGACAGATGAAATGGCCACATTCGTTCACACTCAGTCTCTAGCTGTCATGTGTTCCCCAGACCACAGCACATACGCCTAGTGTCCCATACACCAATGCATATACGCCTGGTGTTCCATGCACCAACGTACATATGCCTGGTGTTCCATACACCATTGTATTAAACGCCTGGTGTTCCATACATCCATTGTATACACCCCTAGTGTCCCATACACCATTGTATATACGCTTGGTGTTCTCTGGGCCACTGTTTTGTGATTGTCATTTATTTTCGTTGGCGAATAACTTTTGTTCTGGGTTAAAAAAAAAAAAAGAACAGCGAGAACCATGTTTCACAGGCGGGAACCGTTGCAAGCAATTTCATTTCAACTTTTCAGCGGCTTCAGTAGTATTGTATGTGGTCAGTTAACAGCAGGCAACCACGAAGTATTTACTAAAAGGCCGAGTAAACGGAGACAAGTACAAATAAAGCGTGTTAAAGTACTTGCTCGCCGTTTTCTGCGCGTTAGCGAGGTAACGCCAGGAACAGACGAAGAAAACGCGTCATTCTCTCCCGTCCACTCTCCAACTATCATGTACAGTGCATAGGAACTAGAGCTCCCCTATATACATAACTAGGCCCCTTCAGACCCTACCGTGGTTTCCCTGGCCACTTTACATGCCCTCCTTCACCCCAGTGACAACGTGTCACCCACCCTCGTATACCACAACGCTCCAATTCGTTCTCTCCCGTGCATGCCTCACACCCTCCTGCATTTTCAGGCGCCCCCCTCCCTCCCTCCCTCCTCCCACCAGCACTCATTCAAAGCTTCTCTTTCAACCCCATCCTTCCACCTCTTCCTTCGTGTGCCCTGTCATTCCTATTCCTCCTTTTATACATATATTCAACTTCGCGTAGGATAGCGTGTTTATCCTTGCCAAAAGCAGCTCACGAGTTATTTGCATTACGAGAGCTTTGCTGGCAAATGCACTACTTTGGGGAGAGATATCTGCATGTACGTGGGATTGTGGTTGTTCCGAATATTCCCCCGTAAAAATGCTGGAAACAAGAAGAATTCCCAGACTCCAGCTAGATTTTACATATGCACGTACAGTGTTGATTTTGTAACTACTCCACCGCCAGGGTATTCTCGGGAAAGCTCTGACGTCAGTTGCAATACGCTACTTAAGAAGAAGGCTCCGTAGTTTAAGGCAATAGAAAGGACATCATCACCACGTTTGTTACGAACATCTACGGACAGGAAGGATCACCTTGTGTACAGGGGCTAACATTTTAAACAGAAATTTTACTCTTAGTCATTTTTATTATATTTCTTTACTATATACATACGTACATGAATATTATAGTTTCATGATAAATTAAAATTCACTTTACAGGCTTATAAAGAATAAGAGACAGGCTGTTTCTTGCTGTGGCCGCGTGGGGGCAGCACTTATCAGTCTTGATTGATATTCCAACAACCTCTAAGCCAGGGGTTCCCAGCCTGATGTACACACACCACTGGTTGTACACCCTGTCTTCGGCAGTGGTACGAGATGGGTAGCATCAATCATCCCCTTCTCCATCGATGGTATCAGCAAAGTCTGCGTTGAATCGTGCACTTAGTGGCCTGGTGTCCCACTGAAAAATGTATGAATATTAGATTATCACAGCCTTATGTAAATGCCTATAGGTAAAGTGCTTCGCAAATTTACTCGTAAATATTAATAGGGACAATAATCCTGAATCGTGGGTATGTTATCATTCATTATGGTCCATCAGTAAACACCAGGGGTATGGACTATGGTCTGTAGCACACCAGGGATATGTAGTTTGTAGTATACCAGGGGGGATGTGCAGTGGTCTGTAACACACCAGGGGTATGTGCAGTATTCTGTAGCACAACAGGGGTATGTGCAGTAGTCTGTAGCACACCAGGGGCATGTTTACTGGTCTGTAGCATACCAGAGGTATGTACAGTAGTCTGTAGCACACCAGAGGTATGTGCAGTGGTCTGTTGCACTCCAGAGGTATGTACAGGGGTCTTGAAAACATCAGGGGTATTTACAGTGGTCTAGGGAACACCAAGGGTATTTACAGTGGACTAGGGAACACCAGGGGTACTTACAGTGGAATAGGGAACACCAGAGGTGTTTACAATGGACTAGGGAACACCAGGGATATATGCAGTGTTCTAGAGAACACTAAGAATATTTACAATGACTTAGGAAGCACCGTGGTTGTGTACAGAGGTCTGATGATCAAAAAGGATGTGTGCAGACGTCCAGAGAACACCAGGTGTATGTGAAATGTTTTAGAAAATAATAGTGGTATGTGTAGTGGTCCAGGGACCATCAGGAGTATGTGCAGTGCTATAGAGAACACAAGGGGGAATATGCAGTGGTCTAAGAAACACCATGGTTATGAACAGTGATCTGCGGAACACCAGCGGTATGTGCAGTGTTCCAGGGAACACTAAGAGTATGTGTAGGGATTTATGGAAAACCAGGGGAACGTGCATTAGCCTAGGAAACACTAGGGAGCACCAGGGTTATGTACAGTGGTCTAGGGAGCACGACTCTTCTGTACAGTGGTCTGTAGAAGACCTGGTGTATGTACACTGGTCCAGGGAACACCAGGGGTTTGTGCATTATTCAAAGGAATATGTGCAGCGGTCCAGAGAAGATCATGGGTACGTACAGGTGGCTAACGAGCCCCAGGGGTAACTGGAGTGTTCTAGGGAACACCAGGTGTACGTGCAGTGGTCTTTGGAACACCACGGTTATATGCAGTGGTCTAAGTGAACACCAGGGGTATGTGCAGAGGTCTAGGGAACACCAGGTGGATATTGAGTAGACTGTGGAAAGCCAGGGGTATAAGCAGTGGTCTGGGGCACACCAGTGGCAAATACAGTGGTCTTGAGGATGTGTTTTGAAACCCTTTTACGCAACAGAACCTTTTTGTTATACAACGAGAATTACTAGATGCCTGCCCCAGTTTTGTGTTGTATGACAAATAGTATAAAGAAACAAGGAATTTTACTTTTCGTAATTTCTTATATATTATCTGTAATACATATACGAATATTCTAGTCTCATAAAAAAATATTTACTTTACAAGGTTATAAAGAATAAGAGACAAGCTGTTTCGTGCTGTGGCCGCGTGGGGGCAGCACTTATCAGTCTAGATTGATATTCCAACGCCCTCTAAGCCAGGGGTTCCCAGCCTGATGTACACACACACCACTGGTTATACACCAGGTCTTCGTCAGTGGTACGAGATGGGTAGCATCAATCATCCCCTTCTCCATCGATGGTAACGATAAAATCTGCGTTGAATTGTGCGCGAAGCAGCCTAGTGTCCTTTTGAAAAATGTATGAATATTAGATTATCACAGCCTTATGTAAATGCCTATAGGGAGAGTGCTTCGCAATTTTTCTCGTTAGTATTAATAGGTACAAGAGATGAAGATGGTTGGGAACCGTTGTTTACACAACTCTAAATCCTGGGTACGTTATCACTCATAGTGGTCCAGAAGGAAACACAAGGGGTGTGGACTGTGTGGTCTGTAACACACCAGGGGTATGTACAGTGATCTATTGCACACCAGGGGTATGTACAATGGTCTGTAGCACAACAGGGGTATGTATAATGATCTGCAGCACATCAGGGGTGTATACAGTGGTCTAAAGCACACCAGGGGTATGTGCAGTAGTCTGTAGCACACCAGGGGTATGTACAGTGATCTGTAGCACATCATGGGTATGTGCAGTAGTCTGTAGCACACCAGGGGTATGTACAGTGGTCTGTAGCACAACAGGGGTATGTGCTGTAGTCTGTAGCACACGACGGGTATGTACAGTGGTCTGTAGCACAACAGGGGTATGTGCAGTGGTCTGTAGCACACCAGGGGTATGTGCAGTGGTCTGTAGCACAACAGGGGTATGTGCAGTGGTCTGTAGCACATCAGGGGTATGAACAGTGGTCTCTAGCACAACAGGGGTATGTGCAGTAATCTGTAGCACATCAGGGGTATGAACAGTGGTCTCTAGCACAACAGGGGTATGTACAATGGCCTGTAGCACACCAGGGGTATATACAGTGGTATCTAGCACAACAGGGGTATGTACAGTGGTCTGTAGCACACCAGGGGTATGTACAATGGTCTCTATCACATCTGGGGTATGTACAGTGGTCTGTAACACAACAGGGGTATGTGCAGTAGTCTGTAGCACACCAGGGGTATGTACAGTGGTCTGTAGCACAATATGGGCATATACAGTGGTCTGTAGCATATCATGGGTATGTATAGTAGTCTGAAGCACAACAGGGGTATGTACAGTGGTCTGTAGCACAATAGGGGCATGTACAGTGGTCTGTACCATATCATGGGTATGTATAGTAGTCTGTAGCACAACAGGGGTATGTACAGTGGTCTGTAGCACGCCAGGGGTATGTATAATGGTCTCTATCACATCAGGGGTATGTACAGTGGTCTGTAGCACACCAGGGATATGTACAGTGGTCTCTAGCACAACAAGGATATGTACAGTGGCCTGTAGCACGCCAGGGGTATGTATAATGGTCTCTATCACATCAGGGGTATGTACAGTGGTTTGTAGCACACCAGGGGTATATACAGTGATCTGAAGCACACCAGGGGTATGTGCAATAGTCTGTAGCACAACAGGGGTATGTACAGTGGTCTTTAGCACTCCAAGGGTATGTACAGTGGTCTGTAGCACAACAGGGGTATGTACAGTGGTCTGTAGCACACCAGGGGTCTGTGCAGTAGTCTGTAGCACACCAGGGGTATGTGCGTTAGTATGTAGCACACCAGAGGTACGTACAGTGGTCTGTAGCACACCAGGGGTATGTGTAGTAGTCTGTAGCACACCAGAGGTATGTACAGTTGTTTATAGCACACCAGAGGTATGTGCAGTAGTCTCTAGCACACCAGGGGTATGTGCAGTTGTCTGTAGCACACCAGGCGTATTGGCTGTACTCTGTAGCACACCAAGGGAATGTGCACTGGTCTGTAGCACACCAGGGGTATTTGCAGCAGTCTATATAACACCAAGGGTATGTACAGTGATCTGTAGCACACCAGGGGTATGTGCAGTAGTCTGTAGCACACCAGGGGTAAGTGCAGTAAACTGTGCAAACTAGAGGTATGTACAGTTGTCTGTAGCACACCAGGGGTATGTACGGAGGTCTGTAGCACACCAGGGGCATGTACAGCAGTCTGCAGCACACCAGAGGTATGTACAGTGGTATGTAGCACATCAGGGGTATGTACAGTAGTCTGTAGTACACCAGAGGTATATACAGTGGTCTGTAGCACACCAGAGGTATGTACAGTGGTCTAGGGAACACCAGGGGTATTTATAATGGCCCAGGAAGCACCATGCTTGTGTACAGAGGTCTTATGACCAAAAGGGGTGTGTGCAGACGGCCAGAGAACACCAGGGGTACGTGCAGTGGTCTAGGTCACACCGGGGATATATGCAGTTGTCTGGTGAAATCCAGGGGTATATTACACTGGTCTGTGGAAGGCCAGAGGTATAAGCACTGGTCTGGAGTACACCAGTGGTATATGCAGTGATCTTGGGGATGGATTTTGAAACCCTTTTACGCCACAGAACCTTTTGGATAAACGATGACAATTACTGGAGGCTTGTTCCAGTGGTAGAGATTTTGTGATGTATGACAAATGGTAAAACGAAACAAGAGATTGTACTTTTTGCATTTTTTTAATATTTTATTTCTGATACACATACATATATGAATATTCTAGTCTCATGGTAAATAATAATATACTTTACGAGCTTATAAAGGATAAGAGACGGGCTGTTTCTTGCTGTGGCCGCGTGGGGTCAGCACTTATCAGTCTTGATTGATATTCCAATGCCCTGTAAGCCAGGGGTTCCCAGCCTGATGTACACACACCACTGGTTGTACACCCTATCTTCGGCAGTGGTACGAGATGGGTAGCATCAATTATCCCCTTCTCCATCGATGGTATCAGCAAAGTCTGCATTGAATCGTGGACCAAAAAGCCTGGTGTCCCTCTGAAAAATGTAAGAATATTAGGTCACAGTGTCGATACCACTTACTTTACTGACATAAAATCACAAGTTCAGCCCTGTCTACATGCGTGTGGGTATAGTACTTCACAATTTTCACGGAAATACTAGTAGGAATAAGAGATGAATCCTGGATATGGTATCATTCATAGTTGACCACAAGGAAGCGCCAGGGGTATGGGCTGTGGTCTGTAGCACACCAGGGGTATAGGCTGTGGTCTGTATAACACCAGAGGTATGTACAGCGATCCCTAGCACACCAGGGGTATGTTCAGTAGTCTGTAGCTCACCAGGGGTATGTGCAGTTGTCTGTAGCTCACCAAGGGTATGTACAGTGGTCAGTAGCACATTAGGGGTATGAACAGTGGTCTGTAGCACACCAGGGGCATGTGCAGGAGTTTTTAGCACACCAGGTGTATGTACAGTGGTCTGTAGAACACCAGGGGTTTGTACAGTGGTCTGTAGCACACCAGGGGTATGTACAGTGGTCTATAGCACACCAGGGGTATGTGAAGTAGTCGGTAGCATACCAGGGGTATGTACAGTGGTTTGTAGCACACCAGGGGTATATACAATGATATGTAGCACATCAAGGGTATGTACAATGGTCAGCAGCACACTAGGGGTATGTACAATGGTCTGTAGCACACCAGGGTTATGTACAGTGGTCTGTAGCACCCCAGTGGTGTGTGCTATAGTCTGTAGCACACCAGAGGTATATGCGGTAGTCTGTAGGGGTATGTGCAGTAGTCTGTAGCATACCTGGGATATGTACTGTGGTATGTAGCACACTAGAGGCATGTAGAGTGGTCAGTAGCACACCAGGGGTATGTTCAGGGGTCTTAAGAACACCAGGGGTATGTACAGTGGTCTAGGGAACTCAAGGGGTATTTATATTAGCCTAGGCAGCAACATGCTTGTGTACAGAGTTCTACTGATCAAAGAGGGTGTGTGCAGACGTCCAGAGAACGCCAGATGTATATGAAGTGTTTTAAGAAACACCATATATATGTACGGTGATCTGTGGAACACCTGGGGTATGGGCTGTGGTCTGTAGCACAAGAAGGGCATGTGTAGTGGTCTGTAACACACCAGAGGTATGTGCAGTGGACTGTAGCACACCAGGGGTATGTACAGTGGTATATAGCACACCAGGGGTATGTACAGTGGTTTTTAGCACACAAGGGGTATGTACAGTGGTCTGTAGCACACCAGGGGTATGTGCAGTTGTCTGTAGCACACCAGGGATATGTACAATGTTCTGTAGCACACCAAGGGTATGTACAATGGTCTGTAGCACGTCAGAGCTATGTACAGTAGTCTGTAGCACACCAGGGGTATGTACAATGGTCTGAAGCACATCAGGGGTATGTAGTCTGCAGCACATCAAGGGTCTGTACAGTGGTCTGTAGCACACCATTGGTATGTACAGTGTTCTGTAGCACACCAGGGGTATGTACAATGATCTGAAGCACACCAGGGGTATGTGCAGTAGTCTGTAGCACACCAGGGGTATGTAGAGTAGTCTGTAGCGCACCAGGGTTATGTACAGTGGTTTGTAGCACATCAGGGGTATATACAGTGATCTATAGCACACCAAGGGTATGTATGATGTTCAGTAGCACACTAGGGGTATGTACAGTGGTCTGTAGCACACCAAGGGCATGTGCAATAGTCTGTAGCACACCAGGGGTATGTACAGTAGTCTATAGCACACCAGGAGTATGTACAGTGGTCTGTAGCACATAAGGGGTATGTACAGTGGTCTATAGCACACCGGGGGTATGTACAGTGGTCTTGAGAACACCAGGGTTATGTACAGTGGTATGTAGCACACCAGAGACATGTAGAGTGGACAATAGCACACCAGGGGTATGTACAGTGGTCTAGGGAACACCAGGAGTATGTACAGTGGCCTAGAGAACACCAGGGATATGTACAGTGGTCTGTAGCGCACCAGAGATATGTGTAGTAGTCTATAGCTTACAAGGGGTATGTGCAATTGTCTGTAGCACACCAAGGGTATGTACAATGGTCTGTAGCACGTCAGGGGTATGTACAGTGGTCTAAAGCACTCCAGGGGTATGTGCATTGGTCTGTAGCACACCAGAGGTATGTGCAGTAGTCTGTAGCACACCAGAGGTATGTGCAGTTGTCTGTAGCACACCAGGGGTATGTGCAGTAGTCTTTAGCACACCAGAGGTATATGAAGTATTCTGTAGCACACCAGGGGTATGTGCAGTGGTCTGTAGCACATCAAAAGTATGTGCAGTAGTCTGTAGCACACAATGGTATGTACAGTGGTCTGTAGCACACCAGGGGTATGTGCAGTAGTCTGTAGCATACCAGGGGTATGTACAGTGGTTTGTAGCACACCAAGGATATATACAGTTGTCTCTAGCACACCAAGGCTATGTACAATGTTCAGTAGCACACTAGGGGTATGTACAGTGGTCTGTAGCACACCAGGGGCATGTGCAATAGTCTGTAGCATACCAGGGGTATGTACAGTGGTCTATAGCACACCAGGGGTATGTACAGTGGTTTTTAGCACACCAGGGATATGTATAGTGGTCTATAGCACACCGGGGGTATGTACAGTGGTTTTGAGAACACCAGGGGTATGTACAATGATATGTAGCAAACCAGAGGCATGTAGAGTGGTCAGTAGCACACCGGGGATATGTACAGTGGTCTTGAGAACACCAGGGATATATAAAGTCGTCTAGGGAACACCAGCGGTATGTACAGTGGCCTAGAGAACACCAGGGGGTATGTACAGTAGTCTGTAGCGCACCTGGGATATTTGTAGTAGTCTGTAGCACACAAGGGGTATGTGCAGTTGTCTGTAGCACACAAAGGGTGTGCTGTAGTGGTCTGTAGCACACCAGGGGTATATACAATGGTCTGTAGCACTCCAGCTGTATATACAGTGGTCTGAAGCGCACCAGGGGTATGTACAGGGGTCTGTAGCACGCCAAAGATATGTGCAGTATTCTGTTGCACACCAGAGGTATATGCAGTAGTATGTAGCACACAAGGGGTATGTGCAGTAGCCTGTAGCACCCCAGGGGTATGTACAGTGGTCTATAGCACACCAAGGGTATGTGCAATGGTCTATAGCTCACCAGGGGTATGTACAGTGGTCTATAGCACACAATGGGCATGTACAATGGTCTGAAGCACTTCATGGGTATGTGCAGTAGTCTGTAGCACACCAGAGGTATGTGCAGTAGTCTGTAGCACGCCAGGGGTATGTACAGTGGTTTGTAGCACACCAGGGGTATGTACAGTGGTCTATAGCACACCTGAGATATGTGCAGTAGCCTTTAGCACAAGGGTATGTACAGTGGCCTGTAGCACACGAGGGGTATGTCCAGTTTTGTGTATCACACCATGGGTATTTACAGTGATGTGTAGCACACCAGGGGTATGTACAGTAGTCTGTAACACACCAGGGGTATGTGCAGTGGTCTGTAGCACATTCGGGGAATGTTCAGTAGGCTGTAGCACATCAGTGGTATGTGCGGTAATTTCTCGAACACCAGGGGTATGGGCTTTGGTCTGTAGCACACCAGAGGTATATGCAGTATTCTGTAGCACATCAGGGGTATGTACAGTGGTCTGTAAGACATCAGTGGTATGTGCAGTAATCTGTAGCACACCAGAGGTATGTGCAGTAATCTATAGCATACCAAGGGTATGTCCAGTAGTCTGTAGCACACCAGGGGTCTTTAGCACTTCAGGGGTATGTACAGTGGTCTGTAGCACACCAGGGGATGTGCAGAAGTCTTTAGCACACCAGGGTTATGTACAGTGGTCTGTAGAACACCAGGGGTATGTGCAGTATCCTGTAGCACATCAGAGGTATGTGGAGTAGTCTGTACCACACCAGGGGTATGTACAGTGGTCTGTAGCACACCAGAGGAATGTACAATATTCTGTAGCACACCAGAGGTATGTACAGTGGTCTGTTGCACACCAGAGGTATGTACAGTGGTCTGTCACACACCATGGATATGTACAGTGGTCTTGAGATCACCAGGGGTTTGTACAGTGGTGTAGGGAACACCAGGGGTATGTACAGTGGTCTAGGGAACACCAGGGATATGTACAGTGGTTTAATGATAATATAATGATTATAATATATGGTTTATTGTTCAAGAAAATTATACATTGAATGATTCAATATAAAACATAGTTCCTTGGTTTACAATAACCAGTTTGAATTAGAATTGGATTTATCCCTAAAATTACAAAATTTTAGAAAAATATAAGATAAAAATGATAAACTAAGAACATATAAAACATATTAAGAACGATCCAGTCTCTTTAAAAGGAATATCACTGCTAAAAATGTCAAAATACTGTATAAATCTACGTATACAGAAACAAATGTTTAAAATGAGACGTCATGAGGAATTCTGTGTGGTGTTAAGTTCTGATACAATATATGGGATACTGGAATTCTGATATCGTGTAGTTTTGCATCTAATTGCACGTAGTAATTGAGAGCCTCTCCTTGTGTCCCTGCCGTGTATGTCATACTAAAGTCTGTGGTAATATGTGTCTGCGAGACCTCGAATTCAGAAGACCCCTTCCAAACCTTAGAGTTAACGCCTCACACCCTCTGTACAACGATTCACATCTGAGTAATTCTAAAGCTCTTTCATACCCATTATAGTCACAGCCAAGGATTATTTTGAAGCATCTTTTCTGGATGCGTTCTAATAGATTATGTTGTGTTCGGGTCAAGCCTGTGGTCATTCCAATTTAATCTATCATTAATATATACACCTAGGAGTTTCCATTTGTGCACTATAGGTAGTTTGCAATTGTTTGAAGTTAATTGTTGGTACACTATTGGTCTTTTTCATGGACTGATTATCATAACCTCACACTTTTGTGGGTTTGGCGACATTCTGACATTATTCAGTGTCTTGCATTGTAAATATTATATTGTGTTGAACATCAACTATTTCAGCTAATGTCATATGAACTACATATTTAACATGGAAAGTGACGTTTCTGCAGATGCTGTTGATGACTGCCAAGAATATAGTGGGTCCAAGGTGTGTTCCCTGAGGTACCCCACAAGTAATATTATCCCAGCGTGACAGTGTATCATTATAGCGTACTTTGTGTTAGCGTCCTGTAAGGAAGCTAGATATGAAGTTTAAGAGTGAAGAACGACATCCCAACAGAAAAAGTTCACGTATCGAGTGATCCACACAATTAAAGGCTTTCTGAAAATCAATTAGGACAATCTGGGCCATTTTATCTAGTTGTTCAGTACCTTATAATATTGTGTCCAATAAGTGAATTAAGTAGTGACAAGTAGAACTTCCTTTTAAACTGCCATACCGTCTGGGATCAAGGTTTGGTTTCATATCTTCCAAGACCCACTCAGGAACAAAGGCCTCCAACAGTTTACCAAGATGAGGGGTGATGGGAAAGAGGTCTAAGATCTCTCAGCCGCTGGATAACGTTCGTCTTAGGAAGAGGTGTAATGGTGGCACCTTTCCATATCTTGGGAAAAAAATCCACTTTGCAGACAGAGCTTAAAGATATGGCTTAGTGGTTCGCAAATTTCGTAGGCAAATTCGACAAGAATTCTCTTTGGTAATGATTTTGGTGGAGAGGCCTAACTAATCCTCAATGAAAGTAGGGATTTGTAGACTTGCAGACGATCAGTGGTAGCTGGTAAGAAATTGAGTAATTTTGTGTAATCAGTGGGTGAGTAAAATGTACATATATTTCTAAAATGTTCTGCTATTTTATCACTAATTTCAATATCTGCCAAACCATCCAAAAAGGGAATTTTTTAGAAACTTTCTTTAGTTACCAGGGGTATGTACAGCGATCTATGGAACACCAGCGGTATGTGCAGTGTTCCAGGGAACACTAAGAGCATGTGTAGTGATTTATGGAAAACCAGGGGTATGTGCATTAGCTTAGAGACACTATGGGTACGTGCAGTGGTCTAGGGAACACCAGGGATATATGCAGTGGTGTAGGGTACAGCAGGGGTATATGCAGTTGTCTAGTGAAATCCAGGGGTATATTACACTGGTCTGCGGAAGGCCAGAGGTATAAGCACTGGTCTGGAGTACACCAGTGGTATATGCAGTGATCTTGGGGATGGGTTTTGAAACCCTTTTACGCCACAGAACCTTTTGGATAAACGATGACAATTACTGGAGGCTTGTCCCAGTGGTAGAGATTTTGTAATGTACGACAAATCGTTAAAAGAGACTAGAGATTGTACTTTTTTTGTAATTTTTGATATATTTCATTTACGATACACATACATATATGAATATTATTGTCTCATAATATTTACTTTACAAGCTCATAAAGAATAAGTTAAAGGCTGTTTCTTGCTGTGGCCGCGTGGGGGCAGCACTTATCAGTCTTGATTGATGTTCCAATGCCCTGTAAGCCAGGGGTTCCCAGCCTGATGTACACCCGGTCTTCGGCAGTGGTACGAGATGGGTAGCATCAATCACCCTCTTCTCCATCGATGGTACCAGTAAAGTCTGCGCTGAATCGTGGACCAAAATGCCTGGTGTCCCTCTGAAACATTTATAGATATTAGATTATCACAGCCTCATGTAAATGCCTATAGGTAAAGTGCTTCGCAAATTTTCTCGTAAATATTAAAAGGGACAAGAATCCTGAATCGTGGGTATGTTACCATTCATTGTGGTCCATAATGACACAACAGGGGTATGGGCTGTGGTCTGTAGCACACTAGGGCTATGTGCAGTGATCTGTAGCACACCAGGGGTATGTGCAGTGGTCCGAAGCACACTAGGGGTATATGCAGTGGTCTGTAGTATACCAGGGGTATGTACAGTGGTCTGCAGCATACCAGGGGTACGCACAGTGGTCTGTAGCACACCGGGGGTATGAGCAGTGGTCTGTAGCACACCAGGGGTATGTGACGTATTCTTTGGAACACAAGGGGTGTGTGCAGTGGTCTGTAGCACACCGGGGGTATGAGCAGTGGTCTGTACCACACCAGGGGTATGTATTGTGGTCTGCAGCACATATCAGGGGATATGTACATTGGTCTGTAGCACATCAGGGACATGCACAGTAATCTGTAGCACACCAGTGATATGTACAGTGGTTTGTAGCACACTAGGGGTGGGTGCAGTGGTCCAGGAAACACCAGGGGTATGTGTACGGGTGTAGGGAACACCAAGGGTATATGCAGTGGTGTAAGGAGCACCAGAGATATGTGCAGTGGTCTGGGGAACACCAGGGGTAAGTGCAGTGGTCTAGAGAACACGAGGGGTATGTGCAGTGGTCTAGGGAACACCAGGTGTATGTGCAGTGGCCTAGAGAACATAAGGGGTATTTGCAGTGTTTCAGGGAACATCAAGGGTATGTGCAGTGGTGTAGGGAACACTAGGGGTATGTGCAGTGGTCAAGGGAACAACAGGGGTATGAGCAGTGGTGTAGGAAAACCAGGGGTATGTACAGTGGTGTAGGGAACACCAGGGGTATGTGCAGTGGTGTAGGGAACACCAGAGCTATGCGCAGTGGTGTAGGGAACGCTTGGGGTATGTGCAGTGGTTTAGGGAACAGCAGGGTTTGTGCAGTGGTGTAAGGAACACCAGGGGTATGTGCAGTGGTCTTAGGAACACAAGGGGTATCTGTAGTGTTTCAGGGAACATCAAGGGTATATGCCGTGGTGTAGGGAACACCAGGGGTATGTGCAGTGGTCTCTAGTATACTAGGGGTATGTACAGGGGTCTCTAGCATACCAGGGGTACGTACAGTGGTCTGTAGCACACCAGGGGTATGTGTAGGGGTGTAGGGAACACCAGAGGTATGTGCAGTGGTGTAGGGAACACCAGGGGTATGTGCAGTTGTCTGGGGGAACACCAGGGGTATGTGCAATGGTTTAGGGAACACCAGGGGTATGTGCAATGGTCTGGGGGAACACCAGGGGTATGTGCAATGGTCTGGGAGAGCACCAGGGGTATGTGCAATGGTCTGGGGGAACACCAAGGGTATGTGCAATGGTTTAGGAAACATCAGATGTATGTGCAGTGGTCTAGGGAACACCAGGGGTATGTGCAGTGGTGTAGGGAACACCAGGGGTATGTGCT